>CM038145.1:371364533-371551787 GCA_021437245.1 Aegilops speltoides
GTACCGCAACCCATGGCAGATCTACCGTGGCTCACATCTATCGCATGCCAACTTTCTCGTTTATCTTCTATGGGTTTCATGTGCTGTCTTATAGCCTTTGCATTGATTCTTTTCGCTGTGTTTTGGTGCTTTGCGTGTGTGTCTTAGGTGGTGGCTCTCGCGGGCCAATCCTGTTCGTGACACGGCTCCAAGCATCTGCGCAACCCAGAGAAGTTCGAGGGTCATCTGCATCGAGCGCAATGTAAAGACCACCGCTAGCAAGCACAAGGGACCCGCCAGGCATGGATGAGATAGGCGCTCAAGAGTATGTCCGTCTCGTGCAGCTTCACCCATATGTGACCCCACGCTCCTTTGCCGAGGGTGTGAACTGTTCGAACAAGACTCAAACCCAGATCTACTTGGATGTCATCAAGAACAAGCAGAATACCTATGTGGAGGTGAAGTGGATTGAGATGCACCACATGAGGAAGGACAAGTTTCGTGACTACTTTGGGGAGGCTCTGGACTTGGTGGAGCATCTTGGAATTGAGCATGTGATCTCGTTCCACATGGACTATGACCCTGAGATCATCTATCAGTTCTTTGCCTCAGTGTTCTTTCACACCAATGATGAGAGGAGGATGACGTGGATGACCAATGGCCGCCGGTATGCGCTACACGGAAGGAGTTCATGGATTTGCTTCACGTTGTCGATGATGGACTTGACACTCCGTTGGTGTTCGCCCTCACGGCAATATCGACTCTGCCGACAAGGACAAGCTCACCCGTTCATGGTTGAGAAGACGCCGCCATCGGCAAGACAATCTTGGTTCTCAACCCGTTTCGGATATCATGTACCGCATCTTCCGCAACTCTCTGTTCCCACGCGATCGGTGACAAAGACAAGGTTCATGCCTACATGGTGGACATGATGCTTACGGCGAGGAGGCTCGCTCGTCTCGAGACTCAGCCACTTGATGTCTCTCACATCATGTGGTGTGAGCTTCGGTTTTCTTGTGTTCAACCGCAAGGTGCCTATTTATGGACCCTACCTGCTTTCGCTGATTTGAAGACTTGGGAGAAGATGTACCCGAGGAGGAGTTCTGGCTCCAGATGGATTCGCCATGAGCCCATTTGTCCGAGGGTCAAACCCAATCGGGCCAACACCGCTACTCGAGCCGAGGCGTCTGCTGCTAGGGCTGCTGCGCTGTTGATGAGGATCTTCTTTGGAGCTGAGGATGTTCTTTGGGCCGTTTGCTAGGCCCTCTCAGAGTGACTCTAGGCCATCTTGGGCCAAGAGGTTGAAGGATAAGATGAAGTCTCTTTTCGCATGCAAGCCAAGGGACAAGACAGGCTCACGTGGAGTCCAAGGAGAGTCGTCGCCCGGCACAACAAGATCTTGCAGCTCTATGGCGAGGATGTGTCTGGCGGGTCTAAGGAGCGCATCACTCCTGAGACCGAGTGGATGGAGAAGCAAGGATACAAGTGGACTGATTTTGAGGAGGAGGCCGAGGAGTCCATTCCAGCTGCTGAGGAGTCTGACGAAGAGGAGTGGGACCGCTTCTCCGCTTGAGCCACCTCTTGTGTGTTTAGGTGTCCTCTCTGCTTTTTGGCGTCTCGATGCCAAAGGGGAGAGAGTGTAGGATTTGGATTTATGAGTTTGTGTGTTTGCAGTTGAACTCTCTGCTGCTTTTATCGTTTGAACCTTGGTTATCTTATCTCATATGGTGTAAGACATATGCACTCTATCTATCCTAGCTAGCTTGTGTTATATTGTGCTACTTTCATGCTATGCTATGCTTATTATCATGTCTTGGTCTCTAAAATATAGGGGGAGTGTTGATCCTAGTTTGTGTGCCATGCAGTCCAAAGCATTCATCTATAGTGCACACATCTAGGGGGAGCCCCGTCTATATTTTAGAGGAGTGGGGTTTGCCACTGCTTTAAAACATATCTTATCTATGTGCAAATCCCGTGTTGTCATCAATACACCAAAAAGGGGGAGATTGTAAGGGCATATTTATCCCTAAGTGTTTTGGTGATTGATGACAATACTCGTGCGGACTAATCGTGTGCCTTGAGTCCCACAGATACTTCATCATTAGGCACAAGACGATTGGTGCCCTCGGAGACCTGATGAAGCGGCGTTGTTCTCGTTTCTCTTTGGTGGAGTTGAGTCGTAGGAGAGCCGTACTATTAAGAGGGGTCGCGTCGGAAAGGTAGGGTGGAATCACACGTACACTTGCCCTCCTTTCCTTGCACTTTGGAGCTACCCATCGTTATCGTGGTTGTGCGAAAATCGACGACTCTTGCTGTACTTGCGGTAGTACCGCAAGTACTAGCGGTAGTACCATGACGAAGCCACGGTAGTACCGCCCCTACGGGGTGGTAGTACCGCTGATACTGGCCTAGTGGCGCTCCGGTGCGGTAGTAGAGGCGGATGTAATTTTTTACATCCGCGCCCCTCACGGTAGTACCACTCCATTGGTGCGGTAGTACTGCCGCACTCTGGCCTAGTGCCGCTCCGGTGCGGTAGTAGGGGCGGATGTAATTTTTTACATCCGCGGCACCACGGTAGTACCGCTCGTCCAGTAGCGGTAGTACTGGGGCCCACGGTAGTACCGCTCCTTGGAGTTGTAGTACCGTGGCCCTTTTGCCTAGTACCACTGCGTCGCGGTAGTAGGCGCGGATGTAATTTTTACATCCGTGCCTACCACGGTAGTACCGCGCCTTGCAGCGGTAGTACCGCGTCGGGTTTTGCACCACCCTAGTTTACTGCGAAGTAGGCACGGATGAAATTTATTTCGTCGCGCCCTTCCTGTGCCATGACCCTCTGCCTTTGCGGTAGTACCGCAAGGGGAGCGTAGTACCGCGCCCGGCGGTAGTATCGCTTCTTCCTCGAGCTTGTTCCGGCTGTGCGGCTGCCATGGTAGTACCGTGGTCACCACGGTAGTATCACATGTGGCGTCATGGTAGTACCGCTCCCGTGGAGCGGTAGTACCGTGAGTCGCGGGCACAACTAGTGGATAACGGTTGGATCTTTTCCCCGACTATATAAGGGATGTCTTCTACCTCTAGTTGACTACCTCATCCACCTCTAAGCTCCATTGTTGCTCCAAGCTCCATTTTCGCTCGATCTCTCTCCCTAGCCAATCAAACTTGTTGATTTGCTCGGGATTGGGTGACAAGGGCCCGATCTACACTTCCACCAAAGGATATTTGATTCCCCCCACTTATCCCTTGCGGATCTTGTTACTCTTGGGTGTTGAGCACCCTAGACGGTTGAGGTCACCTCGAAGCCATACTCCATTGTGGTGAAGCTTCGTGGTGTTGTTGTTGTTGGGAGCCTCCGATTGTTGTGGAGATTGCCCCAACCTTGCTTGTAAAGGTTCGGTCGCCGCCTTCAAGGGCACCAATAGTGGAATCACGGCATCTCGCATCGTGTGAGGGCGTGAGGAGAATACGGTGGCCCTAGTGGCTTCTTGGGGAGCATTGTGCCTCCACACCGCTCTAACGGAGACGTACTTCCCCTCAAAAGGAAGGAACTCTAGTAACACATCCTCGTCTTCACCGTCTCCACTCTTGGTTATTTCGTGCCTTTACTTTCGTAAGCTTACTTATTGTTTCATCTCTTGCTTGCTTGCTTGCTAGTTGTTATTGCATCATATAGGTTGCTCACTTAGTTGCATATCTAGACAACCTATTTGTTGCAAAGTTTAATTTGGTAAAGAAAAGCTTAAAAATTGTTAGTTGCCTATTCACCCCCCCCCCTCTAGTCAACCATATCGATCCTTTCATAGGGGTCCCTTTAAAATCAGAATCGTCAGCATACCAAAAATATTGTATGTGTAGCATGCTTCTTAATGTACGACTGATATAAATTTGTACCCTGCCGTCGTCGGGTGGCACCATTCGGAATTGTTTTGGCTGTGCTGGTGGATATTTTGGTGGACACGTCAATAATATTTTCCGTTGCAATGCACGGTCATATGTTAATACTCAAGCGTATTAGGCTGAGATGGCCTAAAATGCATTTAACAGAACCCTTTTAGGGAGATTTTTCATGACTCAGTGCAAACTCCAAAAATTGGTTCAACTTACAAATAATGCCTTGGTATGCAGATTTGAAAATTAGGGGGTCCCTTGAAGATCAGAATCGTCATAGAAAAATCATACAAAAAGTATTGTATGTGTAGCATTCTTCTTAATGTACGGCTGATATGAATTTCTACTAGACCTCGATGTGCACCTCCCTACCGTTGCCAGGTGGCACTATTCGGAATTGTTTGGGCAGTGTTGGTGGATATTTTGGTGGACACATCAATAATCTCCCCCGTTGCAATGCACCGGCATATGTGCTAGTAAAATTGATGTCGTTAGAGCTACATCAAAAGTATGTGGCTAAATAATAAATATGAAAAGAAAAAGAAAAAAGCTTACACACATCCGTGACGGGCACCATCCAGAAGTTGTTGGACACCAATAATCTCTTTTGTTGCAATGCATGAGCATATGTGCTAGTAAAATTGATGTCGTTAGAGCTACATCAAAAGTATGTGGCTAAATAATAAATATGAAAAGAAAAAGAAAAAAGCTTACACACATCCGTGACGGGCACCATCCAGAAGTTGTTGGACACCAATAATCTCTTTTGTTGCAATGCATGAGCATATGTGCTAGTAAAATTAATGTCATTGGAGCTATATTCGAAAGTATAGAGCTAAAAGGTAAATATAAAAAAAAAAACTTATACACATCCGGGCACCATTCGGAAGTTGTTGGACAAAAATCTCTTTCCTTGCAATGCACGGTCATACATTCTAGTAAAATTGTTGCCATTAGAGCTATATTTCACAAGTATGGAGCTAAAAAAATAAATATGAAAAGTAGAACAAAAAGCTTACGCACATACCATGCATGACGGAGTGCGGTGTGACATGTGCGGCTGTCCGGGGCGCACGCAATAGAAGCTGCGCTGGACGACACGCTTCATGAGAGAGTCACATTCCCATAAACCAGTTTGACTAATTTGTCTGTTTGAGATTGCTTTTACCCCACATGGTGAAAGAACTGCCCTCAAACTGGCTTATATGCAGCTCCGAGGCGGCCTATGCGAGCGATGTGGTACTATTCAAATCATCACGGCCGCCAGGTTCCGATATAATGCAGCACCGCTTTACCTTCAGTGGATGATATCAATCGACGCGAGAGCCTGATCCATAAAAGACTATGTGTGTCCCCGATCAGTGGATGACATCATCAATCCTTGCATCACTGATGGCTGATGCTGGCCCACCGTGTTCGCTTGCATTGTGATCCATAGCTGTTGCGAATGTCGTTCCTGTGATACGAGTCACAGCATTATTTGCTGCAGTGTGGGCAGGAAAGGCACGGCCTCGTCGTCAACTGGATGGCGACGGAGCCAAGCGTGGCTAGTTTCAGGCCGGTGAGTCATACCACTAGACCAAATGCCCAAGTTATTATATTTGTAATTAATAACTTTTTTACAAAAGTAACTCCACTAATTTTGCTAGTATACTAAGCACCGGTGGCTTACACTTAGACGATTTTTTATTTCTCAAACGATGTAGATTGACCTCTGGACCAGTTTCCAAGAACACTTCCCGTCCCATCATTTAGAGCATCTCTAGCAGATCTCGTATGATTCCCCACCCGCAAAATAACCGTCAAAATACGGGTCCGCGCAAAAAGTGCAGCCCGAGCAGACCCTACACACATGTCGGACTCATATTTTTTTTGCGGAACGGGGCAAAATTCGCATCCCAACCATCGAAAACGCGGGTTCCCCCCCCCCCCCCCGTCGGTGCCCTGTATATAGCGGTAGCGGTTGGGGGGGGGGGCATTTCAGCCCACGCTTTGCCGGTCCACCGATTACGATTCCGGTCATACCAGCCGTTGGGATCACGCCGGCGGGCCGCCACACGCCCGAGATTGTCCTCCACCACTTCCTCCTGCCTCGGCCCGCCGAAAAGTTGCAAATCCACGGCGGTTTGTCGCGGCTGCCGGATTTGGCGTTTCCAGCCATCGGTGGCTACGCCAAGCCATGAAGTGGACGGGGAGCACCCCGCACAGCCCCGGCAAAGCTCCAGCGCCACATGCAGGTACTGGTTCCTCCTCTGGCCGCCGTTGTCGTTTTGCCCGGAAGGACTCGGTCGGCCGTCGCTCGGGCTCGGCGCCCGAGCAGCGGCTCGCCGGCTCGCTGATGCCGCCCATACAGTGTGACGACTGCACGTAGACAGTGCTTCGGCTAAGATCTAGCACGCTGAAATACCCTGGATGGGTATTCTTCAAATGCGAAAACGACCGGGTATGTTCTTGTTTGCATTCGGCTTTGTCAACCTATTCGGTTCAATTTGGATAGCTTATTGAGATGGTCATGTGTGTAGGAAGATGGATGCTCATTTTGGTTTTGGGAAGAAGAATACATCGATTTATTGATAGAAAGAAACTTAATAGATCTTCGTGCACTCGTTGGTAGAATTGAGACTAATGATGTGGCTGCATGTGCAATTAGAAAGAAACTAGAGGGGAAGCAATGTCTACTTCTTTAGAATCAAGAAAGAAGAATGAAGAATGCAAGATCAAGAATCCGCAGATCAACATTGAAGACATGGAGAAGATGTTGGTCCAACTAGCGGGAGCAGTTATGGAAGTTGGATATCTTCTAAAATGCCAAATTATGGTTCTTATTTTCTTTGGTCTTGCTATTCTAGCAATTCTTGTGCCGCCGTCGTCGTCAAGAAATTTAGGTCCCCTTGCCTCCGGCTGCCATCTTGGCTCTGAGAGCTGGGGGGACCTCGGATCTTCAAGACCTCTATGCTCTTTGCCATTGTCTAGTGATCATCATAGTTTTGTGAGAATAAATTTTCTCTCGTTCTTTTTTGGCGGTGCCATGAGGTTAGAGAGTTTTCTGTCCTCCTAGATCCAATTATTCAGATCTGATGAGTTTATGATGTCGTGTCAAGCCTTTTTTGTTGGTCTGATTTTTTGTGGAGGTGAAATCTTTCATCGTCAACATGGTGAAGATATAATGATTCGACGGCATGCGCTTCTCACTACTAGGAAAGGCATGCTAGTGGCGCACCAGTTTTGCCTTCTAACGGTGCACTACTGGTGCGCCACTAGCATCACTACATGAGCCAATCAATGTTTCAGAACTACACATCACTACTTTCGACTCGACTCATCGGACAGGAGCGTGGATGAAGCCGCCGTCTGTCGCGATGGTCATGAAATCGCGGTCGTTGTCACCCTGCATTTGTAGCATTCCATCTATCTCATTGTTGGACGGTTGATATCTGAGGAAGAACTGCCCCGACTTATGAAGGACATCTTGATGGATGATGTCCGCAAAGTCCGACTGGATGCGAAAGAATTCTTGTCTGAGGTCCGCATCCTGGAATGCCGACAAGTTCGCGGCCCAATCTTTGAGATTATCTGGTAGTAGAAGTTGATGATGGTCCCTTACGATCGCCCGCATGTGATGGAGGGCGTAGTAGGCATCCTTTTGACCGCCAGGCGGCTGCTTGACGCAGCAGAACTTCATATTGTGTGAGAACATGTGCTTGCCGTGCATTTACGAACAGTCCCGTGAAGGTGCCTCCAGATCTGGCGTGGCGGGAGAACATCATCAAGAACTTTCTTGACATTTGTGTAGTCTATCTTGGAGTTATGGTTCGGTTGAAATACGTGGCCATGGAATATTTCGGGCTTAAGAGGATGAGTGTGCAATGTGTGTCCGCACGTAACACGAAATGTTAAAAAAGAAGAACGATCAAATCTAAGAAATCATATGTTACGGGCGGTTAAGGGATGACTTACTCGGAAAGTAAGCCACAAGAAAGTTATCCTTATCTGGGTTTGCCAGAATGACGCCTTCGAGGTGTGAACTCGCAACTTGGCGGTCCCCAACGCTGCTCAAGTGCTTGGCACGCATGTAGAAGGGGTCGACTATCACGATGTCCGGGGTCTTGTCTCTAATGATCCGCATCTCCATACTCAGCGAAAATAGCCGAACGAAGGTGTAGTGCAGCGGATGAAGGTTAAACATAGCAAAGATGTCATCAAACCGCAGGACGATCGTACCCCCGATGTCGCCATCCACAAAGCCCTTGCCCTCTGACACCTTGGCCACGAAAACTGGGTATGCCACATCCTTCTCTCTGAGACGCCGCTTCTCCAAAGAAAGAACACTGTCGTGCAGACTCGCATAGCACCGGTTGCAGCATTCAGCATATTTGGCGGTAGCATCGCCCTACCCGCCACATGCACCCTCCTCGAGATATCCTTAGGTGAAGGTGGCCCGTCCTGAGCACGGATCGTACTCGGTGCCGGCTGGCTCGCACCGTGCCCTTGTTAGTTTTTCGTTTCCGCCCCTTCGCTTGATCTCCGTAATGGGACGAGTTACGCTCACGCATCGCCTTCTTGAGCGTGTTGGGGCTGATAATATTTCGCACCTCAGCTATCTCGAGGCTCGGTGAAGGCGAGCCGGAGGCGTCTCTCGAGAACTGAACGCCGGGGCGACGCCTATTGCAATTGATTTCTCCGACGCATCAGCTAGATTGCGGTCGTCTTGGTTGGGTTCTTGAGAAAGAGGCCCGTAGAACTCATCAGCCGCATCCATGTTCGGCAAAGTACTTATCGACTTTGGTAAATGTACCGTCGTCGTTGTCGTCGTCGTCCGGATCCTGTGCCATAGGGCTGTCCGGATCTGTGCCATAGGGATGTCCGACATAGGTATGTCGGCGGGTCCGTAGCGTTGCGGCGTTTTTGCCATGGCTTGGCGCCGCACGATCGCGATCTTGTTCGTGGGGTGGTGTCCCCGCCCCAAACGAATCGGCTCTTCGCCAGCAGCAATGCCAGCTTACACAAAGCGCCGAGGGTCATCTCATCTTCTTCGTCGGCCGGTAGGTCGAACCGAGGTAATAGCAATGGCGTCGCAACTGGCAAAGCACCAACCACTTCAACCCTATACATTGTGGGTGGCATCGGATTAATGTGGAACATGTGGTTGCCCGGTTGAACGATTCTGCCCTTGGCGACATCGACCAGCTCGGCGCCCACGAAGTGCAGAAGAGTGCAAGGAACGTCGGCGGTTGTTGGAAATATGCCCTAGAGGCAATAATAAAAGTATTATTATATTTCAATGTTCATGATAATTGTCTTTTGTTCATGCTATAACTGTATTATCCGGAAATCGTAATACACGTGTGAACACTTAGACCACAAATGTCCCTAGTGAGCCTCTAGTTGACTAGCTCACAGATCAATAGATAGTCATGGTTTCGACTATGGACATCGGATGTCGTTGATAACGGGATCACATCATTAGGAGAATGATGTGATGGACAAGACCCAATCCTAAGCATAGCATAAAAGATCGTGTAGTTTGTTTGCTAGAGCTTTGCCAATGTCAAGTATCTCTTCCTTCGACCATGAGATCGTGTAACTCCGGTTACCGTAGGAGCGCCTTTGGTGTATCAAACGTCACAACGAATCGGGTGACTATAAAGGTGCATTACAGGTATCTCCGAAAGTATCATTGGGTTGACACGGATCGAGACTGGGATTTGTCACTCCGTATGACGGAGAGGTATCTCTGGGCCCACTCGGTAATGCACCATCATAATGAGCTCAAGGTGACCAAGATGTTGGCCACGGGATCATGCATTACGGTACGAGTAATGTGACTTGCCGGTAATGAGACTGAACAAGGTATTGGGATACCGACGATCGAGTCTCGGGCAAGTAACATACCGAATGACAAAGGGAATTGCATACAGGGTTTGATCGAATCCTCGACATCGTGGTTCAACCGATGAAATCATCGAGGAGCATGTGGGAGCCAACATGGGTATCCAGACCCCGCTGTTGGTTATTGCTCGAGAGTCGTCTCGGTCATGTCTGCGTGTCTCCCGAACCCGTAGGGTCTACACACTTAAGGTTCGGTGACGCTAGGGTTATTAGGAAGACTAGTATGTGACTACCGAATATTGTTCGGAGTCTCGGATGAGATCCCGGACGTCACGAGGAGTTCCGGAAGGGTCCGGAGGTAAAGATTTATATATGGGAAGTTGTTAAAAGGACACCGAAAGTTTCGGGGGCATACCGGTATTGTACCGGGGCCACCGGAAGGGTTCCGGGGGTCCACCGGGAGGGGCCACCCCTCCCGGGGGGCCACTTGGGCTGCGTGGGGAGGTGGCCAGCCCCTGGTGGGCTTGGCGCACCCCCTCCCCTGGGCCCTTGCGCCTAGGGTTGAGGGGGAACCCCAGAGGCGCCCCTGCTTGGGGGCAAGTTCCCCCTCCCTGGCGCCGCCCCCTCTAGATGGATCTAGAGGCCGGCCCCTCTCCCTTCCCCTATAAATATAGGGGTGAGGGAGGCAGCCGCACCAAGCCAAGGCGCAGCCCTCCCTCCCAACACCTCTCCTCCTCCGTTGTGTGCTCGCGAAGCCTCGCTGAGATCGCTTCTCCACCATCACCACGCCGTCGTCTTTGCCGGTGGAGCTGTCTTCCTCAACCTCTCCTTCCTCCTTGCTGGATCAAGACGGAGGAGACGCCACCCGCGTCACGTGTGTTGAACGCGAGGTGCTGTCCGCTCAAGACTTGGTCATCGGTGATTGAATCACGCCGAGTACGACTACATCATCACCTTGCAAGCTTCGCACGCGATCTACAAGTGGTATGTAGATGCAAACTCTCTCCCTTGACTCGTTGCTTAGATGAACTCATAGATGGATCTTGGTGAAACCGCCGGAAAATTTTTAATTTTCGCAACGCTACCCAACAAAGGGCATCATGAGCTAGGTCTATGCGTAGTTCTCTAATGCACGAGTAGAACACAATTTGTTGTGGGCGTTGATCTTGTCAACTTACTTGCCTCTACTAGTCTTTTCTTGCTCAACGGTATTGTGGGATGAAGCGGCCCGACCAACCTTACACGTGACGCTTACGTGAGACCGGTTCCACCGATCGACATGCACTAGTTGCATAAGGTGGCTGGCGGGTGTCTGCTCTCCCACTTTAGTTGGAGCGGATTCGATGAACAGGGCCCTTATGAAGGGTAAATAGAAGTTGACAAAATCACGTTGTGGTGATTTGTAGGTAAGAAAACGTTCTTGCTAGAACCCAATCGCAGCCACGTAAAAGATGCAAACAACAATTAGAGGACGTCTAACTTGTTTTTGCAGCGATTGATCATGTGATGTGATATGGCCAGAAGTTGTGATGAATGATGAATTGTGATGTATGAGATCACGTTCTTGTAATAGGATTCACGACTTGCATGTCGATGAGTATGACAACCGGCAGGAGCCATAGGAGTTGTCTTTATTTTTTGTATGACCTGCGTGTCATTGAAGAACGCCATGTAAACTACTTTACTTCATTGCTAAACGCGTTAGTCATAGAAGTAGAAGTAGTCGTTGGCGTGACAACTTCATGAAGACACGATGATGGAGATCATGATGATGGAGATCATGGTGTCAAGACGGTGACAAGATGATCATGGAGCCCCGAAGATGGAGATCAATGGAGCTTTATGATATTGGCCATATCATGTCACAACTATATAATTGCATGTGATGTTTATTATGTTTATGCATCTTGTTTACTTAGCGACGGTAGTAAATAAGATGATCCTTACAAAATTTCAAGAAGTGTTCTCCCTAACGTGCACCGTTGCTACAGTTCGTCGCTTCTAAGCACCACGTGATGATCGGGTGTGATGGATTCTTACGCTCACATACAACGGGTGTAAGACAGTTTTACACAAATAAAACACTTAGGGTTAACTTGACGAGCCTAGCATGTGCGCACATGGCCTCGAACACGGAGACCGAAGGTCGAACACGAGTCGTATGGAAGATACGATCAACATGAAGATGGTCACCGACGATGACTAGTCCGTCTCACGTGATGATCGGACACGGCTAGTCGACTCGGATCGTGTAACACTTAGTTGACTAGAGGATGTCTAATCTAAGTGGGAGTTCATAATTTTGATTAGAACTTTATTATCATGAACTTAGTCTAAAACCTTTGCAAATATGTCTTGTAGATCAATGGCCAACGCTAATGTCAACATGAACTTCAACGCGTTCCTAGAGAAAACCAAGCTGAAAGATGATGGCAGAACTATACGGATGGGTCGGAACCCGAGGATCATCCTCATAGCTGCCAGAAACAATATGTCCTAGAAGGACCGCCACGTGCCGCTCCGTCGAGAGAACCAAGACGTTATGAACGCAGCAAACTTCGTCTTGATGATTACTCCCTCGTTCGGTGCGGCATGCTTTACAGCTTAGAACCGGGCTCCAAAAGCGTTTTGAGCACCACGGAGCATATGAGATGTTCAAGAGCTGAAACTAGTTTTCCAAGCTCATGCCCGGTCGAGAGATATGATGTCTCGACAAGTTCTACAGTTGTAAGATGGAGGAAAACAGTTACACAAGTGAGCACATCCTCAAGATGTCCGGGTTGCACAACCGTATGACCCAAGCTAAACATAAACCTCCTGTGATGAGGCGGTCATTGACAGAATCCTCCATCGCTCCCACCAAGCTACAAGAGCTTTGTGATGAACTACAACATGCGGGGATGGTAAAGACCATTCTGAAGTGTTCTCGATGTGAAGTCAGCAGAGGCGAAATCAAAAGGAACATCAAGTGTTGATGGTCAATAAGACCACTAAGTTCAAGAAGGGCAAGGGTAAGAAGAACTTCAAGAAGGACGGCAAAGATGTTGCCGCCCTGTAAGCTTGCTGGGAAGAAGTCAAAGAATGGACCCAAGCACGAGATCGAGTGCTTTTATTGCAAGGGGAAGGGTCACTAGAAGCGGAACTACCCCAAATACTTAGCGGATAAGAAGGCCGGCAACACCAAAGGTATATTTGATATACATGTAATTGATGTGTACCTTACCAGTACTCGTAGTAACTCCTCGGTATTTGATACCGGTGCCGTTGCTCACATTTGTAACTCACAGCAGGAGCTGCGGAATAAACGGAGACTGGCGAAGGACGAGGTGACGATGCGCGTCGGGAATGGTTCCAGAGTCGATGTGATCGCCGTCGGCACGCTGCCTCTACATTTACCTACAAATTTAGTGCCATGTTTGAGCATGAACATTGTATCTGGATCTTGTTTAATACGAGATGGCTACTCATTTAAGTCTGAGAATAATGGTTGTTCGATTTATATGAGAGATATGTTTTATGGTCATGCTCCGATGGTCAATGATTTATTCTTAATGAATCTCGAGCATAATATTACACATGTTCATAGTGTGGATGCCAAAAGATGTAAAGTTGATAACGATAGTCCCACATACTTGTGGCACTGCCGCCTTGGTCACATTGGTGTCAAGCGCATGAAGAAGCTCCATGCTGATGGACTTTAGAGTCTCTTGATTATGAATCGTTTGACACATGCGAACCATGCCTCTTGGGCAAAATGACCAAGACTCCGTTCTCGGAACAATGGAGCGAGCAACCAACTTGTTGGAAATCATACATACCGATGTGTGCGGTCCAATGAGCGTTGAGGCTCATGGAGGATATCGTTATGTTCTCACTCTCACCGATGACTTGAGTAGATATGGGTATGTCTACTTAATGAAATACAAGTCCGAGACCTTTGAAAAGTTCAAGGAATTTCAGAGTGAGGTAGAGAATCAACGTGACCGAAAGATAAAATTCTTACGATCGGATCGTGGAGGAGAATACTTAAGTCACGAGTTTGGTACACACTTAAGGAAATGTGGAATCGTTTCACAACTCATGCCGCTGGAACACCTCAAATAAACGGTGTGTCCGAATGTCGAATGTCGCACTCTATTGGATATGGTGCGGTCTATGATGTCTCTTACCGATTTACGCTATCATTTTGGGGCTACGCCTAGAGACAGCTACATTCACTTTAAATAGGGCACCGTCTAAATCCGTTGAGACGACACCGTATGAATTATGGTTTGGGAAGAAACCTAAGTCGTCGTTTCTAAAAGTTTGGGGATGCGATGCTTATGTCAAGAAACTTCAACCTGAAAAGCTCGAACCCAAGTCGGAAAAATGTGTATTCATAGGATACCCTAAGGAAACTGTCGGGTATACCTTCTACTTAAGATCCGAAGGCAAGATCTTTGTTGCCAAGAACGGATGCTTTACGAAAAGAGTTTCTCTCGAAAGAAGTAAGTGGGAGGAAAGTAGAACTCGATGAAGTACTACCTCTCGAACGGGAAAGTGGTGCAGCGCAGAAACCGTTCTGTGATGCCCACACCAAGCAAGAGGAAAACAATGATGATGATCAAGGTACTTCGGATCAAGTTGCTGCTGAACTTCGAAGGTCCACAAGGACACGTTCCGCACCAGAGTGGTCTGTCATGGAAATCATGTTGTTAGACAACAATGAACCTTCGAACTATGAAGAAGCAATGGCGGGCCCAGATTCCAACAAATGGCTTGAAGCCATGAAATCCGAGATAGAATCCATGTATGAAAACAAAGTATGGACTTTGACAGACTTGCCCGATGATCGGCGACCGATGGAAAACAAATGGATTTTTAAGAAGAAGACGGACGCGGATGGTAATGTTACCATCTATAAGGCTCGACTTGTCGCTAAGGGTTATCGACAAGTTCAAGGGATTGACTACGATGAGACATTCTCTCTCGTAGCGAAGCTAAAGTCCGTCCGAATCATGTTAGCAATTGCCGCATACTATGATTATGAGATATGGCAGATGGACGTCAAAACGGCATTCCTTAACGGGCATCTTAAGGAAGAACTGTATATGATGCAGCCGGAAGGTTTTGTCGATCCTAAGAACGCTAAGCTCCAGCGATCCATTTATGCGCTGGTGCAAGCATCTCGGAGTTGGAACATTCGCTTTGATGAGATGATCAAAGCGTTTGGGTTTATGCAGACTTATGGAGAAGCCTGCGTTTACAAGAAAGTGAGTGGGAGCTCTGTAGCATTTCTCCTATTATATGTAGATGACATACTCTTGATGGGAAATGATACAAAACTTCTGGACAGCATTAAGGCCTACTTGAATAAGTGTTTTTCAATGAAGGACCTTGGAGAAGCTGCTTATATATTAGGCATCAAGATCTATAGAGATAGATCGAGACGCCTCATAGGTCTTTCACAAAGAACATACCTTGATAAGATTTTGAAGAGGTTCAAAATGGATCAGTCCAAGAAGGGTTCTTGCCTATGTTACAAGGTGTGAGATTGAGCTCAGCTCGACCACCGACCACGGCAAAAGATAAAGAAGAGATGAGTGTCATCCCTATGCTTCAGCCATAGGATCTATTATGTATGCCATGCTATGTACGGACCTGATGTAAACCTTGCCGTAAGTTTGGTTGCAAGATACCAAAGTAATCCCGCAACGAACACCGGACAACGGTCAAGAATATCTGAAGTACCGAAAATGACAAAGGACATGTTTCTCGTTTATGGAGGAGACGAAGAGCTCGTCAGAAGGGTTACATCGACGCTAGCTTCGACTCAGATCTGGATGACTCTAAGTCACAAACCGGATCGTGTATATGTTGAATGGTGGAGCGATGGTGGTGCGGCTGCAAGCGAAGCGTCGTGGTGGGATCTACATGTGAAGCGGAGTACATGGCAGCCTCGAGGCAGCGCATGAAGCGATTTGGGTGAAGGAGTTCATCACCGACCTAGGAGTCATACCCAATGCGTCGGGGCCGATCAAACTCTTCGTGACAACACTGGAGCTATTGCCCTTGCCAAGGAGCCGGTGTTTCACAAGAAGACCGAGGACATCAAGCATCATTTCAACTCCATCCGCAAAAATGTTCAAGATGGAGACATAGAGATTTGCAAAGTGCACACGGATCTGAATGTCGCAGATCCGTTGACTAAACCTCTCTCGCGTGCAAAACATGATCAACACCAGAACTCTATGGGTGTTCGATTCATCACAATGTAACTAGATTGGTGACTCTAGTGCAAGCGGGAGACTGTTGGAAATATGCCCTAGAGGCAATAATAAAAGTATTATTATATTTCAATGTTCATGATAATTGTCTTTTGTTCATGCTATAACTGTATTATCCGGAAATCGTAATACACGTGTGAACACTTAGACCGCAAATGTCCCTAGTGAGCCTCTAGTTGACTAGCTCGTTGTGATCAACAGATAGTCATGGTTTCCTGACTATGGACATTGGATGTCGTTGATAACGGGATCACATCATTAGGAGAATGATGTGATGGACAAGACCCAATCCTAAGCATACATAAAAGATCGTGTAGTTCGTTTGCTAGAGCTTTGCCAATGTCAAGTACCTCTTCCTTCGACCATGAGATCGTGTAACTCCCGCCACCGTAGGAGTGCCTTTGGTGTATCAAACGTCACAACATAAGCGGGTGACTATAAAGGTGCATTCTGGTATCTCCAAAAGTATCATTGGGTTGACACGGATCGAGGCTGGGATTTGTCACTCCGTATGACGGAGAGGTATCTCTGGGCCCACTCGGTAATGCATCATCATAATGAGCTCAAGGTGACCAAGATGTTGGCCACGGATCATGCATTCTGATGCGAGTAAAGTGACTTGCGTAACGAGACTGAACAAGGTATTGGGATACCGACGATCGAGTCTCGGGCAAGTAACGCATCAATGACAAAGGGAATTGCATATGTGGTTTGATCGAATCCTCGACATCGTGGTTCAACCGATGAAATCATCGAGGAGCATGTGGGAGCCAACATGGGTATCGAGACCCGCTGTTGGTTATTGCCCGAGAGTCGTCTCGGTCATGTCTGCGTGTCTCCCGAACCCGTAGGGTCTACACACTTAAGGTTCGGTGGACGCTAGGGTTATTAGGAAGACTAGTATGTGACTACTAAATGTTGTTTGAGTCCGGATGAGATCCCGGACGTCACGAGGAGTTCCGGAAGGGTCCGAGGTAAAGATTTATATATAGGAAGTTGTTAAAAGGACACCGGAAAGTTTTGGGGCATATACGGTATTGTACTGGGCCACGGAAGGGTTCCGGGTCCACTGGATGGGCCACCTCCTCGGGGGCCACTTGGAATGCGTGGGAGGTGGCCAGCCTGGTGGGCTTGGCGCACCCCCCCCGGCCCTTGCGCCTAGGGTTGAGGGGGAACCCTAGAGGGGCGCCTTGCTTGGGGGAAGTTCCTCCCTGGTCCGCCCCCTCTAGATGGATCTAGAGGGGCGGCCCCTCTCACTTCCCCTATAAATAGAGGGGTGAGGGAGGCAGCCGCACCAAGCCAAGGCGCAGCCCTCCCTCCCCAACACCTCTCCTCCTCCGTTGTGTGCTCGTGAAGCCTCGCCGAGATATCGCTTCTCCACCATCACCACGCCGTCGTCTTGCCGGTGGAGCTGTCTTCCTCAACCTCTCCTTCCTCCTTGCTGGATCAAGACGGAGGAGACGTCACACGCACGCACGTGTGTTGAACGCGGAGGTGCTGTCCGTTCAGGACTTGGTCATCGGTGATTCGAATCACGTCGAGTACGACTACGTCATCACCTTGCAAGCTTCCGCACGCGATCTACAAGTGGTATGTAGATGCAAACTCTCTCCCTTGACTCGTTGCTTAGATGAACTCATAGATGGATCTTGGTGAAGCCGTAGGAAAAATTTTAATTTTCTGCAACGTTACCCAACAGCGGTGCCCTGCGAAAACATGTACAAGGCGTCAGGGATGCCCAGTCAAAGGCAAGGAGATGAAGTCATCGGCCGAGAGGCTTAGTTACCGTGATGCCGTCGAGCTCGGCTAATGTCGAGGCACCGCCAACGGCGGGCGGTAATCGACGGAGGGGCGCTTCTTTGGCGAGGTGCCGGCCGGCGTACACCGGTGCATTAAGCTCCAATGCCCATGCCGGCGCCGGAGACACGAATACCGCCTCCGCCGGAGACACCAATGGCGCCGCCGCGGAGACACCAATGGCGCCGCCTACGCTACTTGTCGCGAGTTCTTGGCCGTCAAAAGCTGGGAACCGGGAGGCCTCGTTGCCGCCGCAATCCACGTCGTCAGCCCATGAATCAACGTAGGCACCATGGCGTTGAGCTTCGTTCCCAGCTGTTGTTCCACTTGCTCTTGGACAAGCTCCGGAATCCGCGCCACTTGTGCCTTGAGTGCTTCAACCTCGCGCGTCTGGCTTTCCGAGCTGGCCTTTTTCTCCTTCCGCACACCAGCGGTATAGTATGACCCCCATTTTGTGGACAAGCCTTTGTCGGCCACACGACCAGCTGACATCGGCTTAGTGAGCTTTTCCTTGCTTTTCATTATGTTCAACGCCCTATTTAAAGGGGTGTCGAAAGGGGAGCTCTGAGACGACCCCGCGCTACTGCTTTCAGTTTCCTGCGAAAGGAACGTGAACCATTTAGAAATATTGGGGATTAATTAGAGTGCAACCATATGGAGCTAATTATGCGGGGGTGTATTCCTTGCCAGAACAAGCTCAAGCGCCCTGTTCTTCGGATCCTTGGTAGGCTCCTTTGTTATCGGGGCCTCCTTGTACCGGGCCCTGACATAGTTCCTCGAAGCGGGGCGGTAGGCCTTGCTCGGCACGCTCCGCGTCCTCCTTGTCCCATATAGGCTCTGCCACTCTGTAACCGCCGGGACCGAGTTTGTGTTCCCCTAAGTTCAACTCCCGCATTTCTTTCCCCCACTGACTTGATTCGGAGGTTGCACTGCTCGAGCACTTGATCTTGAACTCCTTGTACTCATCTTCACTCATCAAAGGATATTTCGCCTTGATCTTCTCATAACTATCACCTTTATCAATCATTCTCTTCACCGTGCTTCTCCAAGTAGACAGGGCCGTGCTCATCTTCGTGAGGGCGGCACTGTTCACTTTATTCCCTGAGGGGCGTGTGTTTTCAAATTCGGCGGGGAACTTGTATCGTTCGTGCAGCTTCGTGAAGAGGAGGTTGTGCAAATTCCCGTGGTCCTTATTCCTAAGGTTATCGGTGTTGATCGAGACGGTGCTCCGGAGAATGCACCCGAGCTGAACCGAGTATCCCTTGACTATATGTTTGGGCTCCGTTGGATTCTCATCGGAGTCCACTTGAGTGAATTCCTCCTTGACGGTGCGGAGCGCATTCGGACGCCGGTCCTTCCTTTGCTTCTTCGATTGGTTGCCATCTATGTGTGCGCCGTCATCATCAGTGGTGGCATCCTCGGCGGCACCATCAGTAGTGTCATCCCCGACGCCACTAGGGGTTGTGTAATCAGGATCGGTGTCTTCCGCGGCGTCCTCATAGCGGTGAGGTTGTTCCTCCATCTCCTGGGACAACTCCCAGAATTGCTTGCCGCCCGAACCACCGGCCTCATCATTGTGGGCCATGTTTCGCTCTAAATAGGAAAAAAGTTTGGTCAAAAAGTTGGTTATTGTCAAGGAACAAGATCATGGTCTCATCATTTAGGGTTTGTCGACACCGAGGCACCCTAAAAGCCTAAGCTTTCATCATTTAGGGTTTGTCGACGCCGAGGCACCCTAAAAGCCTAAGCGTACATCATTTAGGTTCTCATCGACACCGAGGCATCCGGGGCAACCAAGTTAAGTTTTCATCGTTTAGGGTTTATCGATGCCGAGGCACCCTAGGTTGGGCCTAATCACTTGGCACTAATCACTTGGCTCTATTGCCACCTATGTTGGGTTTATCATCTAGGGTTTATCGATGCTAAGGAGAATTCTAAGTTGGGCCTAATCACTTGGCTCTATTGCCACCTATGGTTTAATGCAGCAAGAATAAAAGGGCAGTTGATCCTACTTAATTAAGTACTAAGATACCCCGGCCCATGTATTAGTCGCAAGTACCCCATATGTCCTATTTTTAGCAAAGTCATGCTAAAATTCACGGAAAATTTCAGCTTGACCTTTGCTGAAAAATAGGACATATGGAATACCCGAATTTGCCGGAACGGAAGTTAATCAACATTCCGGCAAACTCAAGGGCCAGAACGGAAGTTAATCAAGTTGACAAAATTCCCAAGTAGTACAGCAGCAACATCACAAGTAGTACCAATGAACATATAGTCCAGTAAGTTGAAAAAGCTGAAGTTCTCAGCATGAAGAATCACACAACACAGCACCTACATTATGATGATACATTTGGAGATTGCACATACAGTTTTCACATAAGCGTAATTGTTACTGCTCCCAAATGAAATGACACTTTGACATGGCTGCAATTTTTAGTGTCTACTTATCTGCAATTTTTTTGTGTCTGCTTAGGAGAAATAGGTTTCAAACTTCAGCTTGTTTTGTATAAGGAGACTAAAAAACTATCTAAGGAGTTCTTTAAGTTCAAGTTACAGCCTGCATGACATTTTCTTACACAATGCTTGTTGTAAATAATTACTTAAAGTAAACACTTTTTTATCTCAGCTTACTTGCTACCCTGTCTATTTCTTCTATGCTATCCTTATACTCTGCTTAAGGACAGATGCTACTTGTCTTGGCTATATACAGCAAATTGACCTGGTTGTGTTCTATGCTATTATGCTACTTGTCTTCTACTCTATCCTTATACTCTGCAAATTGACCTAGTTGGAATTCATACAGCAACAGTAATAGTTAACTAAACTTCTTTTGCATGCATTTATCACTCTAGAAAACTTTCAGTAACAAGTGAGAAGCATCTGCATTTTCTTAGTGAACTTTTGAGTGCATTTATCACTTGTTGGAGTATGCTACAGCTTCTGCAAATCACGAACTCCTTTAGTTTACATCTCAGTTTTAGCAAATACGAGGGGGAAGGAGGGGAAGGGGGGAGAGGTTAGGAATCACCTGTGGGATAGCGGCAGGCTGCCGTAGGAGGACGCCGGTGTCGAGGAGGAGGCTGGGGGCGGCGCGGCCGAGGAGGCGGCGCGTCGAGGAGGAGGAGGCGCGTCGAGGAGGTGGCGCGTCGAGGAGGAGGAGGCGCGTCGAGGAGGTGGCGCGTCGAGGAGGCGGCGCGTCGAGGAGGAGGCGGTGGAGGCGGGGCAGCGGAGGGTTCGGTCGGTTGGGGTAGCTGCAGCGGGGGTCAGCCGGCCAAGGGCGGGTTAGGAACCCTAGCTGTCGCTTCGGGAGGGAGGTTGACGCAGCGGGCCCGTGGGGGGGGGACGGCGAGGAGGGCGGGCGGAGGGGGCGGTGCTCGGCTCGGGGACAGCGAGGAGGCGGCGCTGCCTGGGACGGCGAACACGGGGGGCAGCGGAGAGATTAGAGAGATTGGGGATTTAGTGTGGGGAAAACTTTCTAATGGCGCACCAGCTCTCGGGCGCCATAAATCTGACTATTCTAATGGCGCACCAGCTCTCGGTGCGCCATTAGAATTTTGTTCTAATCTAGCCCACTAGCCCTATCTACCACCTAACCCTATCTACAATGTAACCCACCCACTAGCCCGGTGGTCAAGACGCAGCACACACACCAGAGGTCCTGGTTCGATTCCTGTGCTCCCCAATATTTTTTATGCATTTTAAATGCTGTTTTTTATATTTATTTGTGTTTAAATATGTTCAAACTTGTTACTTGAAAATATCATCGGCGGCGGTGGTGGAGCGGGGGAGGGTGCGGGGATCGAGATCGAGATGGAGGGGGAATCGAGATCGAGATGGAGGGGGATCGAGATCAAGTGTCCTCATGAATTCAAGTGCCCATGACATACAATCGAGAAATGAAGACTACGATTTAAATACAATCGATCTTAGCTAGCTATCTGTTCACAATCTTCTTGCCCTTCTTTTTCGCAAATGGAGTTCTTACGTGGAACGGACGCCCTTACGAGGGTGGTCCCGCTTCTTCTTGTGGTGTGTGCTGCTACTTCATAAATCGTCGCCATGTTCGATCTTGGTCGCCGACTTGTCAAAGTCTTGCTCATTGGCTACTCCATCCATTCTCGATGATCTTCCTTTTGCCTCTCCTCACGACAACACGACCGGGCTTTGACGGGTCGGTAATGAAGAAGCATTGGTCCACTTGGGAAGCCAGTACCATGGCTCATTTTCGCGGTGACGCTTATACCATGGTCTTGGATTTGGCCGGGTATAACCATGGTGGTGAAATATCGGTCTTCTTTTAGGACGCCTTGGCCCATCGACACGGAACATCGGCACCTTCTCTCCAACAGTAGCTCAGCTCCCAGATCTCCTCGATCCTTCCGTAGTATCCGTCCTTGTCCTTCTTGGTGTAGGATTCCATCGTTACCCGGAGTTCGATAACCATCGCCTTCATGTCCTTGTCCTCGGTGTAGAATGTGTAGTCGTTGATATCGTACGCCTCATAGGTCATCAGGTTGTGCTCGGCACCCTGTGACAAGGCGAATATGAGTTGTTCTTCCGCGGAAGAATCTTCATGTAAAGGGTACAATAGAAGCTTCTGCTTGAACCAACGCATGAAACATGAGTTGTGCTCTTTGAGTATATCTCCGTCCGTCCTCTGTTGGCCTCGGTCATTGTACGTCTTCTCAATAAAGGTTTTGTTCTCTACCACCCAAGGATCGACCACATCTATGTGTTGTAGCGCGACTAGGTTTGCTCTTTCAAAGTCGGCGAGTCGACCCTCGAAGTCGACATGCATTTCGCGGCGACCCTCACGGTGACCCCATCCAATGAGCCTGCCGAGGTGCCCGCTGACGGCAGATCAAAGGGTTCTCGATGCCTAGATAATTCATGCAAGAGGAGATGCACTCTTGGTCGAAAGCCCCGCTATACTTCCTCTCGACGTGACATGTTGCGAACGTATCCTTTGATGACACCATTCATCCTTTTGAACGGCATCATCTTTGTGCGAGAACGCCGCCCGAGTTGATGATATCCTCCACGATATGGACCAGCAGATGCACCATAACGTCAAGAATGCGGGCGGAAGTACATCTCAAGCTCGCATAGTATCACCACGATCTCTTCCTATAGTCTTCGAGTTGCCTCACGCCAATCGACTTCCGAGAGATGACGTCGAAAAAGTTGCATAGGCCAAATAGCATTTCACGGACGTGCGCTGGCCCATGATCCCACTGGATTGCAATGGAAGTATTCAGATCATCAAGACGTGATAGTCGTGAGACTTCATCCCGCTGAACTTCGCTTCGCTGGGTCTAGGTATCTTCTTATCTTCCCAGCAGAATCAGAAGGAAGTTTTACTCGAGGAGGCGGTGAAAACTGCTCGATCTCCTCCTCGACTTAGAGTGAAGCACGCGGGAGGGTAGTCATTTCCGGTCTTCTTGGCCTTTTTGCCTTTGCGACGACTTTTCGTGTCCTGCTTTGCCTCATCATCATCATCATCATCATCATCATCATCATCATTAGCGTGAAGCTCTCGCCGATGCCCATTGATTTCAAGTCCGCCTTGCTTTCGCCCATCTTTGGTCCTCTCCGCATGTTGAGCAGGGTACCAAGCAGACTCGCACACGTTCTTCGTGATATGCATGACATCAAGGCTGTGAGGCACACGGTGGATCTTCCAGTACGGCAAGTCCCAGAAAACAGACCTCGTTTTCCATACCTTCAGCGGCGGCTCTGGCGCCTTTCGCTTCTTTCCCGGCTCTGGCGCCTTTTGCTTCTTTCCCGGCAATGGGCAGTCTTTCCAATTTTTCAACAGCTTGTCTATTTCCTCGCCGCTCCTCCTACACGGGCGTTTTCGATGTTCGGTTTCACCATAGAACAGATCCTTGCGTTTCCTCCACGGGTCATCATCGTGAAGCCACCTTCGATGTCCCATGAACACGGTTTTCGAACACCCGGGATCTCTATCTAGCTGGCGATACGTTGTGTCATCCATGCACCTTACGCATCCAAAAAATCCGTGGACTACCTACCCCGCGAGATATCCGTAACCGAGATAGTCGTGCACCGTCGTGAGTAGTGCGGCTCTCATAGGGAAATATTCTCTCTCTGCGGCGTCCCACGTATTGGCTGGCGTTTTCCACAGCGTGTCTAGATCCTCCTTCAGCAGCCCTAGATACAGATTGATGTCGTTCCCTGGTTGTTTCGGCCCTTCAATTAGCATACTCATGTGAATGTACTTCCTCTTCATGCACAACCAGGGGAAGGTTGTACATCCACACAAACGCAGCCAAAAGGTGCTATGTGTGCTTCTCTCGCTGCCAAACGGATTGACTCCATCGGTGCTCGCGCCCAAAGACGATGTTCCTGGATCCTTCCCAAATTCAGGTCTTGAAGTTCAACACTTGCCATCGCTCGCATCCTTAGGGTGACTCAAAGATCTTGTCTTTTTATTTATCTCCGGATCATTTCCGTCATCTTCCCGCTTCTTCTCCTTCCTATCCGCGTGCCAACGCAGAAGCTTTGCTACCTTAGGGTCCGTGAAATACCGCTGCAGACGAGGAGTGATCGGAAAGTACCACACCGATTTTCGAGGAGCTTTCTTCCTCTTCTTGTATTGAGTGACGCCGCACACCGAACATATGGTAGACTCCGCATGCTCGTCCCAATAAATGATACAATTGTTCATGCACACATGGTATTTCACGTGCGGTAAATCCAGAGGACACACGATTTTCTTCGCCTCCTCGAAACTGGTCAGGCACTTGTTCTCCTTGGGAAGACGTTCGTGCCAAAATGACATGTTCTCGTCGAAGCATGTGTCGGTCATTTTGTGTTTTACCTTCATCTCCAGAGCCATGAGCGTTACTTTCAGGCGGGTATCCTCGGGCCTGCATCCTTCATACATGGAGTAACGCGTCTATCTCCGATTGATCCAGCTTGGCTTTCTCTCGGCGGCAGCTCTTGCGTTATCCGTCGCTTGAGAAGCAGCTCTTGAATATGAGGGTCCTGCACCCAGCCTCCATCGTCGTCCGCTCCAAAGATCTTCATCTTCATGATCATGCCCTTCGCCTTGATCTTCCCCATCATCATTTACTTACATCTTCTACATGATGACCGTGTACAACATCACCGTCGTGATCATGTCCCGGAGATTCTTCGTCTTCTCTCGCCCCCGCCGCGGTGGTACTTGTCTTGTCGCCCTTCCTCATTTCTTGCCCGACCCCATGGGCCGAATTCATAGTCATCTTCATCACCTTGCCACCGATAGCCATCCATGAAACCACGCAAGAGCAGGTGGTCCCAAGACCGACCGAATCGGGTCCGCAATAAGGCTCTTCACTTGCATCTTCGACACGGACATCTTATCTCCGCCTCGTTCTTTTGAAGCATCTCGCCTTCGCAGAGCTCAAAACCTATTCAAGATGCCTTCGGTCATCGTGCGGACCATGGTCGTCAAGGGTAGAGCAAAACGATATTTTAGAACCAAGAAAAAATTTGGCATGACCTTCCCTAAAATAGGACCAAAAGAATGCATAGTGCCAAAATTCTCGCCGAAACGGAAATGAATCAAAACATTCTGGCAAAATATTGGCAACTATCGCATTTCAAATACCGGTACCTTCAAACACAATCATATATGCAACACCACAAACACATGCAACACCACAAACATACATAGATCTAGCTAGGCCACAAAACGTGCATGTGCACGTTGTTGGAGCGAGCTAGGGAGAAAAAAGTATATCTACATCATGAAGATAGCTTTTCCCTTACTTACCTATCAAAAAAAGGTAATTTCACCACTTAATTTTGATGAATTTATGGTGGAAATGAGGTGAGGAGGATGAGGCAGCCCAGACAAGCTTGGAGGAGGAGGTGGAGAGAATGAAGTGGGGAAAGTGAGTGGGTAGGTGGGCTGTCAAAAATATCTTATTGGTCCCAGGTTACTAATGGCGCACCAGCACATAATGCGCCATTAGTAACCCGCGGTGCGCCATTAGTACTTTTTGCAGAAAAGTAAAAAAAAACATATGTATACTAATGGCGCACGGTGTCACAGTGCGCCATTAGTAGTTTAAACTACTAATGGCGCACTGTGATACGGTGCGCCATTAGTAGGTTCGCAAAAAAGTTAAAAAAATATATATTCTAATGGCGCACTGTCCTGGCCGTGCGCCATTACTAGTTCTAACTAGTAATGGCGCACTTTGTCTCCATGCGCCATTAGTTTGTACGGAAAAATGGGGAAAAAATCGGCAGTAGTGGCGCACCGTGAGGCTGGTGCACCATTAGTGTCTGCCACACTAATGGCGTACCTAAAGCCAGTGCCCCATTAGTATATAGTAGTGGCGTACTGTCTACCTGGTGCGCCATTAGAATCAGTCCTATCTATAGCCCTTTTCCTAGTAGTGTCTAGCGAATCATCCCCGGCCCAAGTACGTTCATCGATCAAGGCTTCCCATCTCTTTGGATGTGCGACTCAAGGTGCTTTCAAAAACCATTATTGGTAATGTTCGTGCGGGTGGAAGAGTGACAACATTGTTGCTCCAGTCAAATTGCAGTCTCTTTACTGAAGTCTTTGGAATATTACTTCAAACAGAGATTGACGCCGTGAAGAAGGTGTTTCCAAGAGATTTCATTGTAATTCTTAGTCATAGGAGTTACTTTGTATTTTCTTGGATTTTAGGTCCCAAAAAATCAGTGTACCTGTAATTGTTATGAGTATGAATAAAGTTATAGGTGTTTCTAAAAAAGATTTGTTATTAGTACATTCTAAAAAAATACATTCTCAAAAAATGTGTTATTAGTAAAAAACTAATAAAAAATGGATGTGTTAGAACAAAAATGGTATGCCTATGTATAGGATAGGAAACCATCTTATAGAAAAGGTAGTAATTAAACGCGTACGTGCAAACCAACCTGTAATTGGATGGTTAGAGGGACTGTGGTATCCTCAGCCCGCCAGGGTTTAAATACTGGTGCTCGCATTTATTTCAGGATTTCCGGCGATGCGCATTCAGTGTGAGGAGATGTTCCCGTCGACGACGAGATGCTTATAGTGACTTCGTAAATCTCAAGATGATATGCCGGTTCAGTCTTTCGGAAATGCTCATAGAGGTAGGGTGTGCGTGTATGCATTCATAGGAGTGAGTGTATGCGCGTGTGTATGAGCGCTTGTGTCTGTACTGTGTTCAAACAAAATTAAACGCGTACGTATAAGACCAACCTCTTTTTGCATGGCAAGAAATTAAATAAGGGTGCTATCTAACCCTCCACGTAACCCCTAGAACTTATTTCTAGAAGGGGTAACCCTAGCACTTTCCAAATCACGAAAAGAGTTAACCTTTCCTATCAGAATGTTTCATGCCTTAGAGCATCTTCAGCCGCGCCCCCAACAAGCCCCCAGGCGATTTTTCAGCCACTGGCGCCAAAAAATCGACCCAGTCGCGCCCCAGGGACCCATTTTTCGTCGGCTCGGGCCGAAATTAACGCCGGCGGACCCAACCCGAACCCGGCACGCTGGGGGGCGTTCGGGGGCGCCGGGCGAATCGTTTTTGGCGCGAAAGCGCCGCGCGGCCGTCAGCGACGCCGCCCGCCTCGTCTTCTTCCGATGCCTCGGTTTCCCGCGGGGAATCAATGCAAGGCTGCCGCCGGTCAGCTTTGCCATTGATTCCTCACGGGCGGCGCGCTGACGCCTCCCCTCCCTCGAATGCGTACACATGGACGCGGCGCGGCTATATATGGCCTCGCTCGCCTGTGATGAGTGCCACCTCTCCACCTCTCCCGAGCGCCGCCGCCGAGCTCTTCTCCCCCAGCCCTCCCTCTCCCGAGCGCCGCCGCCGATCTCTTCTCCCCAGCTCTCCCCGATGGCCGAGCGTTTTTCCGGAGACAAGGCAGCGGCCAACGGCTTCGGCTGCCATTCGCTCCGCGGACAGGAGTCCTGGCTCCTGTTCCAAGCAAATATCCCGGCGCCGGAGGACATGCGCGCTGGGCCGAGGGGCTGGAGGCTCAGCAATGGGGGAGTGCCCATTCCCCCGTTGCCCGACGCTGTCATCAAGCCATCCTACTTCGCCGACGAGGTCGAGATCGCGCGCGCCTCCCTCACTGACGTCGAGCTCTCCCTCCCCAGTACGCCGCCAACAACCACGCGGCTTGGGCGGCGTACTTCGAGCACCGCCAGCAGCAGCGGCTGGCGTCCACCAACGGGGCGCCGATGGTCGGCGGCCTGAAGAACAGCGAGGGGCGCCACCTGTGGTGGGCGCCCCGCCGACGCTGAGGGCGCGTCTTGACGACTTCGAGGGCGGCAACAACCCACCGTTGGCGTACCCCCCGGCGAGGGCGGTCGCCCCGGCGCACCGCCGACGCGACGGGCAATGGGCGCCAAGCAGGTTCGGCTCCTCCTCCTCTTCTTCCTCGCCGCACTCTTCCTCCCAATCCTCCGGCACTCCGACGCTACTCGGCGTCAAGGCCGAGACCATGGTGGAGACGCCGCTCGGCGGCGCGACTTTCGCAGCGCCGCAAATCATCGCGAGGGCGGCCGCGCCTCCTCGTCGGGTCCTCCCCCGCGCTTCGTCAAGCAGAAGACGGAGCCGGGTCTCGCACCGGTGAAGACGGAGCTGGGGCTGGCACTGGTGAAGATGGAGCACGGCAAGGTCGAGCTCGACGACGACGCGGCCCTTGAATGGGCACGCCAGGACTCCCTGAAGATGGCGAGGGAGCGCCAGTGCGCCGCCCTGCGGCGCTTATCGCAGCGCCACCGAGGCCGCGACGACAACGCGCCGCCGCCGCCACCAGCCGGGGAGGGGTCCAGCAGGGGCGCCCGAGTCAAGGAGGAGAAGGCCGACGATGGCGGCGACGACGGCGACTTCTCGGCCTTCAGGAAGTTTTTTTATTAGTTTTTATATGTAATGGCGACTACTCGATTTAAATCCGCGAATATAAGCCCAAATTTGCCGAAATTTAGCGTGTTTTAGCCAAACTTTGCCTAAATTTGCTACATAATTTTTTTTTCCGCGCCTGGGGCCAGCCTTGGGGGCGGCGGCTGGGGGCCAACTCGCCCCCAGCCCTTTTTTGCGCCGGGTCACCCTCACGCCCCCCTGGAGCCAACGGCTGGAGATGTTCTTACAAATTAATCAGAACGTGTCCCGCCTTATCTCAAGACTCTGCAACACGTACGGCTTGTACACGACACGGCAAAAAGGCATTGGCGTCGATCAATAAATAGGGTACGCGGGCTCTCCCGAGAGAGGTAGACAACGTACGCTTCTTATTTCCTGCAAAGATTTACTGATAGTACGAGGACAAGCTAGCTAGCCGAGGAGAGAGAACATGGCGAGCTTTCGTGTCGCCGGCGCGTCGGAGTACCTGGCCATCACCGGCTGGGGCATCGACGACGTCAAGCTCGCGAAGAAGGCGTGGGTGTTCGCCGGGCAGCGATGCAAGAAGTTCTGCGTCTCGCCGGTCAACTACAATTTCGAGGTGCACGCCATGAGCGCCGAGAAACTCCCCTTCATCCTCCCCGCCGTCTTCACCATCGGCCCCAAGATCAAACCCGACAGCGACGAGGAGGCGGACAGGGAGGACCTCGAGGCGCAGCTCCTGCTCTACGCCAAGCTCATCGCCCCGCTGCACGAGTCCGACAGCCACGTCCATGACCTCGTCAAGGGGATCATCGAGGGCGAGACCCGCGTGCTCGCCGCCGACCTCACCATGGAGGACATCTTCAAGGGGACCAAGGCCTTCAAGAAGGAGGTCTACGACAAGGTGCAGCTGGAGCTCAAACAGTTCGGGCTCAAGATCTACAACGCCAACGTGAAGCAGCTGGTGGACGTGCCGGGGCACGAGTACTTCTCCTACCTCGGCCAGAAGACGCAGCAGGAGGCCGCGAACCAGGCCAAGGTGGACGTGGCGGAGGCCCGGATGAAGGGGGAGGTGGGCGCCAAGGAGAGGGAGGGGCTGACCCGTCAGAATGCCGCCAAGGTGGACGCCGAGACCAAGGTGCTGTCGGTGCGGCAGATGGGTCAGGGGCAAAAGGAGGAGGCCAAGGTGAAGGCCGAGGTGGAGGTGTTCCAGAATGCAAGGGAGGCGGACATCGCCGCGGCCAAGGCGGAGCTTGCCATGAAGAAGGCCGGGTGGGACAAGCAGGCCAAGGTGGCCGAGGTTGAGGCGGCCAAGGCCGTCGCCATCCGCGAGGCCGAGCTCCAGATGGAGGTCGAGATTAAGAATGCCATGCGCCAGACTGAGAAGCTCAAGGCCGAACAGCTCAGCAAGGCCACCGTGCAGTACGAAACACAGGTACATTATCCATAGATTACCATGCATACATGTGCTCAAATCTTCTCATAGATTACCGATCTCATATATATTCTCGTGCATGCTTGTAGGTTCAAGATTCAAACGCGCAGTTATACAGCAGGCAGAAGGCAGCTGAGGCGGCCCTGTTCGAGCAGATGAGGACGGCGGAGGCGCGCAAGGCGCAGGCCGACGCCAAGTTCTTCGAGCAAAAGCTGGCCGAGGACGCCAAGCTGTACGCCAAGCAGAAGGAGGCGGAGTCGGTGGCTCTGGTGGGCAAGGCCAAGACAGAGTACGTGGCGTCTATGCTCCAGGCGCTCGGTGGCAACTACCACGCTCTCAGAGACTACCTCATGATCGACGGCGGCATGTACACGGAGATGGCTCGCATCAACGCCGGAGCAGTCAACGGCATGCAGCCCAAGATCAGCATCTGGAGTAACGGTGGTGACGCCGGAAACGTAGGCGGAGAGGCTGCCGCCGGCAGCGCGCTGCAGCAGGTGGCCGGGGTCTACAAGATGCTCCCGCCGCTTCTGTCGACAGTGCACGAGCAGACAGGAATGTCGCCGCCGGCGTGGATGTGTACGCTGCCCAAGGACGGTGCTGCCAACTAAGCGTCGGTGTAGTGCGCACTCGTCGTGTCTTATATCTTGTTAGAATCGGGTTAGCTGTTCGTTAGAAGGTTTTGGTTCCTCGTCGTCACAATTTAGGTGTTTCTTTTTGGGGAATTATTAGGTGTTAATGTGGCTACCGTTTGCTACTTCTTATTGTCCAATACTACAATTCTTTAGAACAGCTTGATTGAAAAATAATCTTATTTGAATTGTTCGTTGCTGGGTCGATGGACATAGAGAAGTAATTTTAAATTCTTATTTCGAAGTTGATGATCCTCGGCATCATCTTATTTTGAAAAAAAAAACCTTGCAAATTTATCTAGATGTACATGTTTTTCTGAAAAAACTTTCGATCTATTCATCACATGTCAAGGTAGTACAAAAAATACTAGGAAGTAAAAATCACATGCACATCCATATAGACCACCTATCGACGACTACAGAGCGAGTCAAAGGCGCACCGCCGCTATTGCCCCTTCCTCACTACAGCCGAGCAAACCTTGTTGTAGTAGACAGTTGGGAAGTCGTCCTGCTAAGGCCCAGTAGGACCAGCGCACCAGAACAACAGCCGCCACCGATGAAGAGAAGCGTAGAACACAGACAGACAAAGACCGGATCCAAGTCGATCTACCAATGACAAACGCCTCATTTTCCCCCGCCGTCCCGCCGGTAAGGGCCGAGATCCATCACGCCTCCATGGCCCTAAAGCCATGAAGATGAAGCCGATCTGCGGTGGTGCGGATGGGAGGCGCAAAACCCCGATCTCCTCTATTTGAAAGTACTATTTAGTACATAATCAAGCACTTAATCAGAAAAAATAATTAGAAGATTTCCATCTTCAACAAGTTTAGGAAGTATATATGATCTGAAGACGGACCTGTGGAAGATGGCGGCGACGGCACACGAGTACGTCTGACCGGATTGTGCCCCAGTCCCGGTATGTGGCTCGGCTGGGGCTTCCGAATATGTTTCGGCTTCCGGCTTTTGATGTTAGGCTTAGGTGAGTGGTTTGGGTAGTGGCCCAGCTAGCACCCCTTCATCATTTTGGATAGGAGTAGCGGCATGTGTTGCCAAGATGGTGGATTCAGGCACATTATTGTAATACTTTGTAAGGTCCTCGAGAATAATCAATAAAGTGGCCGTATGCATCTCCCAGATGCAGAGGCCGGGGATCATCCTCCTTTTCTAAAAGGGATAATTAGATTTATGCCCCTAGTTGTGTCCCACTCTTCTGTTTTACCCCTAATTCCCAAAAGTCACCGGTTCTGTCCAAGTCACTTTGCTCCTCTTATGCTTTTGCCCTTTGACCGTTTGACCGTCAGTTTGAAAACTTCATAACTAATTCATACTAAATCAGAAAAATGCAAATAAGATACCAAAATGTTCAGAAATACATGTCAGTGTCATTTGCATTCATGAAAAATTTGTTGGAAAGTGCACATCCGAGTTTTAGCTCTTTTGATACCACCATGAATAGTAAACTCTAAAAAAATTCAAAAAAATTCAAAAAAATATGGTGGCAAAGAACGACAAATGTTCTAAGTGGTTGCCAAGTTTCATTAGGGAACGACATTCGTGGAAGTCGTGGCAAAAAAATAATCTATTTTGGAGTGCTGATTGTTTTTTTACCGCTGCACCCACTTAATGTTATTCTCGATGAAACTTGGCGACACTTAGAACATTTGTCATTCTTTGACACCAATTTTTTTGAATTTTTTTGAACTTTTTTAGATTTTACTATTCATGGTGGTAGCATAAGAGCTAAAACTCGGATGGGCACTTCCTAACACTTTTTTCATGAATGCAAATGACACTGACATATAGGTGATGCTTTTCTAAACATTTTGGTATCTTATTTGCATTTTTTTGATTTAGTATGAATTAGTTATGAAGTTTTTAAACTGATGGTCAAACGGTCAAAGGGCAAAAGCATAAGAGGAGTAGAGTGACTTGGACAGAACCGGTGACTTTAGGAAATTAGGGGTAAAACAGATTAGTGGGACACAAGTAGGGGCATAAATCTAATTATCCCTTTCTGAAAAAATGTGTGAATTGCAAGTTCTAATTCGTACACCGACCTGAAGGAGTAGCTGCAAAACCACCACAATTCATGTATTAATATGTATTTTATGTGACATAAAATTGACTTACTTACCTTTATATTACAAATTACTTGTGGTTATAACTTTAAAAAGCAAAAGTTATATGTTAATAATATTGAAATTGTTTGTGAAAATCATGTGAAATCAAATACGAGAAGATAAAGTAAGATGAGTTCCCATGTCGAAGCCGTGGCTCTTGAGCTCACGGTACTCCTGGCTAAGAGCATCTCCAACAGCCGCGCTAAACTAGCGCCGCGCCGCAAATTAGGTCGTTTTAGCGCGCGCGCAACACGGCGGGTCGCTCCAGCGGGCGCGCAAAAACGGCGCTATAACGGGTTGGGCGCGCGGTTGAAAACACTTACCTGCTGGCGATTTTGGCGCCGGCTACAGCCTGGCAGCACACTCGAAGCGCTTCGCGCCAGACTCTCTCCTCTCTCGTCCCACGCCAGGCGCGGCGCTTCTCGCCACCCACCCATGGACGCCAAGACACCGCGCTCGCCACCACGCTGTACAGCGCGACCCCCCCCCCCCCCCCCGCCGCCGCCGCCAGAAACCCTAGCGCGGGAAGCGCCAAGCGTCGCCACCGCCGAGCGTCGGCCTCGCGCGCAGCTTCTTCTTGCCGCCGCGGATGACCACGGCGCCGTTCCGTGCCGCCGCCGCACCGTCGAAGAAGGTCCCCAATGCGGCGCGGACGAAGAAGGGCAAAACATCCGCGAAGAAAAACAAGGCGGCGGACGGCTCCGGCACCACGAAGGCGAGGGGAAACAAGCTTGCAGGGCGTTCGACGGCCGCGGCGGCTACCGACGCTATGGCCGCCATGGGAGGAATGAGTTTTGCTTCTCTCATGGGAGGCATGGGTGCACCTCCGGCCGCCATGGGTGGAATGTCTTTCGATGTGCCTTCTCACACACATTTCCATGAAGATGCTGTTGAAGATCTTGCCAACACCGTCGGAGCTTTACATGTGCGAATACATAGACAAACAGAGTGTCACTAGTATGCCTCTACTTGACTATCTCGTTAATCAAAGATGGTTATGTTTCCTAACCATGGACAAAGAGTTGTTATTTGATTAACGGGATCACATCATTAGATGAATGATCTGATTGACATGACCCATTCCGTTAGCTTAGCACCCGATCGTTTAGTATGTTGCTATTGCTTTCTTCATGACTTATACATGTTCCTATGACTATGAGATTATGCAACTCCGCCATCAAGGAACACTTTGTGTGCTACCAAACGTCACAACGAATCGTGTGATTATAAAGGTGCTCTACAGGTGTCTCCAAAGGTACTTGTTGGGTTGGCGTATTTCGAGATTAGGATTTGTCACTCCGAATGTTGGAGAGGTATCTCTGGGCCCTCTCGGTAATGCACATGACTTAAGCCTTGCAAGCATTGCAACTAATGAGTTAGTTGCGAGATGATGTATTACGGAACGAGTAAAGAGACTTGCCGGTGACGATATTGAACTAGGTATTGGATACCGACGATCGAATCTCGGGCAAATAACATACCGACAACAAAGGGAACAACGTATGTTGTTATGCGGTCTGACCGATAAAGATCTTCGTAAAATATGTAGGAACCAATATGGGCATCCAGGTCCCACTATTGGTTATTGACCGGAGACGTGTCTCGGTCATGTCTACATTGTTCTCGAACCGTAGGGTCCGCACGCTTAAGGTTTCGATGACAGTTATATTATGAGTTTATGAGTTTTGATGTACCGAAGGAGTTCAGAGTCCCGGATGAGATCGGGGACATGACGAGGAGTCTCGAAATGGTCGAGACGTAAAGATCGATATATTGGACGACTATATTCGGAGTTCGGAAAGGTTCCGAATTATTCGGGTATTTATCGAGTACCGGAGAGTTACGGAATTCGCCGGGGAGAAGTATTGGGCCTTATTGGGCCATACGGGAAAGAGAGAGGGGCTGCCTAGGGCAGGCCGCGCGCCCCATGGCCTAGTCCGAATTGGACTAGGGGGAGGGGCCGCACCCCCTCCTTCCTTCCCTTCTCTCTTCCCCTTCCTTGTCTCCTACTCCTACTACATGGAAGGACTCCTAGTTGGACTAGGAAAGGGGGAATCCTACTCCCGGTGGGAGTAGGACTCCCCTAGGGCGCGCCATAGAGAGGGCTGGCCCTCCCCTCCTCCACTCCTTTATATACGGGGGCAGGGGCACCCCATAGACACACAAGTTGATCTTCGTGATCGTTCCTTCGCGTGCAGCGGTGCCCCTCCACGATATTACACCTCGGTCATATTGTAGCGGTGCTTAGGCGAAGCCTGCGGCGATTGAACATCAAGATCGCCACCACGCTGTCATCTCGTGGAACTCCTCCCCGAAGCTTTGCTGGATCAGAGCCCGGGGTGCGTCATCGAGCTGTACGTGTGTCAAAAACTCGGAGGTGCCAGAGTAACGGTGCTTGGATCGGTTGGACCGGGAAGACGTACGACTACTTCCTCTACGTTGCGTCAACGCTTCCGCTTCGGTCTACGAGGGTACATAGACAACACTCTCCCCTCTCGTTGCTATGCATCACCATGATCTTGCGTGTGCGTAGGAATTTTTTTGAATACTACGTTCCCCAACAGTGGCATCAGAGCCTAGGTTTTATGGTTTGATGTTATATGCACGAGTAGAACACAAGTGAGTTGTGGGCGATATAAGTCATACCGCTTACCAAAGATGTCACACTTTGGTTGGCGGTATTGTTGGATGAAGCGCCCGGACCGACATTACGCAGACGCTTACGCGAGACTGGTTCTACCGCCGTGCTTTGCACACGGTGGCTAGCGGGTGTCGGTTTCTCCAACTTTAGTTGAACCGAGTGTGGCTACGCCCGGTCCTTGCGAAGGTTAAAACAGCACCAACTTGACAAACTATCGCTGTGGTTTTGATGCGAGGTGAGATTGGTTCTTGCTTAAGCCCGTAGCAGCCACGTAAAACTTGCAACAACAAAGTAGAGGACGCCTAACTTGTTTTTGCGGGGCATGTTGTGATGTGATATGGTCAAGACGTGATAAGATATAAGTTGTTGTATGAGATGATCATGTTTTGTTGAAGTTATCGACAATCGCGTAAGCCCTATGGATGTCTCTTTGTTGCATAAGATGCAAGTGCCAAATAATTGCTTTACTTTATCGCTATGCGATAGCAATAGTTGCAAGAGCAATAGTTGGTGAGAGAATCATGTGATGACACATTGATATAGATCAAGATGATGAAGATCATGGTGTCGTGCCGGTGACGATAGAGATCATGACAGTACTTTGGAGATGGAGATCAAAGGCGCAAGATGATCATGGCCATATCATGTCACATATTTTGATTGCATATGATGTTTATCTATTATACATCTTATTCTTGCTTTGATTGCGGTAGAAATTTATGATGATCTCTCACTAATTATCAAGAAGTGTTCTCCCTGAGTATGCGCCGTTGCCAAAGTTCGTCGTGCCCAGACACCACGTGATGATCGGGTGTGATAAGCTCTATGCCCATCTACAACGGGTGCAAGCCAGTTTTGCACACGCGGAATACTCAGGTTAAACTTGACGAGCCTAGCATATGCAGATATGGCCTCGGAGCACGGAGACCGAAAGGTCGAGCGTGAATCATATAGTAGATATGATCAACATAGTGATGTTCACCATTGAAAACTTCTCCATCTCACGTGATGATCGGTTATGGTTTAGTTGATTTGGATCACGTGATCACTTAGATGACTAGAGAGATGTCTGTCTAAGTGGGAGTTCTTAAGTAATATGATTAATTGAACTTAAATTTATCATGAACTTAGTCCTGGTAGTATTTTGCAAATTAAGTTGTATGATCAATAGCTTGCGTTGTTGCTTTCATATGTTTATTTTGATATGTTCCTAGAGAAAATTGTGTTGAAAAATGTTAGTAGCAATGATACGGATTGGATCCGCGATCTGAGGTTTATCCTCATTGCTGCCTGAAGAATTATGTCCTTAATGCACCGCTAGGTGATGTAACTATTGCAGGAGCGGATGCGCACGTTATGAACGTTTGGCTAGCTCAATATGATGACTACTTGATAGTTTTGTGCACCATGCTTTATGGCTTAGAATCGGGACTTCAAAGATGTTTTGAACATCATGGACCATATGAGATGTTCCAGGAGTTGAAGTTAATATTTCAAGCAAATACCCGAGTTGAGAGATATGAATCTACAACAAGTTCTATAGCTAAAAGATGGAGGAGAATCGCTCAACTAGTGAGCATGTGCTCAGATTGTGCAGGTACTACAATCGCTGAATCAAGTGGGAGTTAATCTTCCGAGATAAGATAGTGATTGACAGAATTCTCTAGTCACCATCACCAAGTTAGTAGAACTTCGTGATGAACTATAGTATGCAAGGGATGATGAAAATGATTCCCGAGTTTTTTCATGATGATGAAATCGATGAAGGTAGAAATCAAGAAAGAACATCAAGTGTTGATAGTTAACAAGACCACTAATTTCAAGGAAAGGGCAAAGGGATAGAAGGGAATTTCAAGAAGAACGGCAAGCAAGTTGCTGCTCAAGTGAAGAAGCCCAAGTCTGGACCTAAGCCTGAGACTAAGTGCTTCTACTGCAAAGGGACTGGTCTTCGAAATGAACTACCCCAAGTATTTGGCGGATAAGAAGGATGGCAAAGTGAACAAAGGTATATTTGATATACATGTTATTGATGTGTACTTTACTAGTGTTTATAGCAACCCCTCGGTATTTGGTACTGGTTCAGTTGCTAAGAGTAGTAACTTGAAACGGGAGTTGCAAACTAAACAGAAACTAGTTAAAGGTGAAGTGACGATGTGTGTTGAAAGTAGTTTCAAGATTGATATGATCATCATCGCACACTCCCTATACTTTCGGGATTAGTGTTGAACCTAAATAAATGTTATTTGGTGTTTGCGTTGAGCATGAATATGATTTGATCGTGTTTATTGCAATATGGTTATTCATTTAAGTAAGAGAATAAACTGTTGTTCTGTTTACATGAATAAAACCTTATATGGTTACACACCCAATGAAAATGGTTCATTGGATCTCGATCGTAGTGATACACATATTCATAATATTGAAACCAAAAGATGCAAAGTTAATAATGATAGTGCAACTTATTTGTGGCAATCGCCGTTTAGGTCATATTGGTGTAAAGCGATGAAGAAACTCCATCTTGATGGGATTTTGGAATCACTTGATTATGAATCACTTGATGCTTGCGAACCATGCCTCATGGGCAAGATGACTAAGACTCCGTTCTCCGAATAAAGGAGCGAGCAACCGACTTATTGGAAATAATACATCTTGATGTATGCGATCCGATGAGTGTTAAGGCTCATGGCGGGTATCGTTATTTTCTGACCTTCACAGATGATTTGAGCAGATATAGGTATATCTACTTGATGAAACATAAGTCTGAAACATTTGAAAAGTTCAAAGAATTTCAGAGTGAAGTGGAAAATCATTGTGACAAGAAAATAAGGTTTCTACGATCTGATTGCGGAGACAAATATTTGAGTTACGAGTTTGGTCTTCAATTAAAACAATGTGGAATAGTTTCACAGCTCATGCCACCTGGAACACCACAACGTTATGGTGTGTCCGAACGTCGTAACCGCACTTTATTGGATATGGTGCGATCTATGATGTTTCTTACCGATTTACCAATATCGTTTTGGGATCATGCCTTAGAGACAGTTGCATTCACGTTAAATAGGGCACCATCTAAATCCGTTGAGACGACACTATATGAACTGTGGTTTAGCAAGAAACCCAAGTTGTCGTTTCTTAAAGTTTGGGGCTGTGATGCTTATGTGAAAAAGTTTCATCCTGATAAGCTCGAACCCAAATCGGAGAAGTGCGTCTTCATAGAATACCCAAAGGAAACTGTTGGGTACACCATCTATCACAAATCCGAAGGCAAGATATTCGTTGCTAAAAATGGATCCTTTCTAGAGAAGGAGTTTCTCTCGAAAGAAGTGAGTGGGAGGAAAGTAGAACTTGATGAGGTAACTGTACCTTCTCCTGAATTGGAAAATTGTTCATCACTGAAATCAGTTCCAGTGATTTCTACACCAATTAGTGAGGAAACTAATGATGATGATCATGAAACTTCAGATCAAGTTACTACAGAACCTCGTAGGTCTTCCAAAGTACGGTCCGCACCAGAGTGGTACGGTAATCCTGTTCTGGAAGTCATGTTACTAGACCATGATGAACCTACGAACTATGAGGAAGCGATGATAAGCCCAGATTCCGCAAAATGGCTAGAGGCCATGAAATCTGAGATGGGATCCATGTATGATAACAAAGTGTGGACTTTGGTGGAGTTGCCCGATGATCGGCAAGCCATATTGTATAAATGGATCTTCAAGAGGAAGACAGTTACTGATAGTAGTGTTACTATCTACAAAGCTCGACTTGTTGCAAAAAGGTTTTCGACAAGTTTAAGGTGTTGACTACAATGAGATTTTCTCAACTGTAGCGATGCTTAAGTCTGTCCGAATCATGTTAGCAATTGCCACAATTTATGAAATCTGGCAAATGGATGTCAAAATTGCATTCCTTAATGGTTTTCTTGAAGAAGAGTTGTATATGATGCAACCAGAAGGTTTGTCAATCCTAAAGGTGCTGACAAAGTGTGCAAGCTCCAGCGATCCATTTATGGACTGGTGCAAGCCTCTCGGAGTTGGAATATATGCTTTGATGAGTTGATCAAAGCATATGGTTTTATCTGCACTTTTGAGAAGCTTTGTATTTACAAGAAAGTGAGTGGGAGCACTACAACATTTCTGATAAGTATATGTGAATGACATATTGTTGATCGGAAATAATGTAGAATTATTCTGCAAAGCATAAAGGAGTGTTTGAAAGGAGTTCTTTGAAGACCTCAGTAAAGCTACTTACATATTGAGCATCAAGATCTATTGAGATAGATCAAGACGCTTGATAAGATTTTCAATGAGTACATACCTTGACAAGATTTTGAAGTAGTTCAAAATGGAACAGTCAAAGAAAGAGTTCTTGCCTGTGTTACAAGGTGTGAAATTGAGTAAGACTCAAAGCCCGACCACGGCAGAAGATAGAAAGAGAATGAAAGTAATTTCCTATGCCTTAGCCATAGGTTCTATAAAGTATGCCATGCTGTGTACCAGATCTATTGTATACCATACACTGAGTTTGGCAAGGGAGTACAATAGTGATCTAGGAGTAGATCACTGGACAACGGTCAAAATTAGCCTTAGTGGAATAAGGATATGTTTCTCGATTATGGAAATGACAAAAGGTTCGTCGTAAAGGGTTACGTCGATGCAAGTTTTGACACCGATCTGGATGACTCTAAGTCTCGATCTAGATACATATTGAATGTGGGAGCAATTAGCTAGAGTAGCTCCGTGCAGAGCATTGTAGACATAGAAAATTGCAAAATACATAACGGATCTGAATTTCAAAGACCCGTTGACTAAGATTCTCTCACAAGCAAAACATGATCACACCTTAGTACTCTTTGGGTGTTAATCACATAGCGATGTGAACTAGATTACTGAATCTAGTAAACCCTTTGGGTGTTCGTCACATGGCGATGTGAACTATGGGTGTGAATCATATGATGATGTGAACTATCGATGTTAATCACATTGTGATGTGATCTAGATTATTGACTCTAGTGCAAGTGGGAGACTGAAGGAAATATGCCCTAGAGGCAATAATAAAGTTATTATTTATTTCCTTATATCATGATAAATGTTTATTATTCATGCTAGAATTGTATTAACCGAAAACATAATACATGTGTGAATACATAGACAAACAGAGTGTCACTAGTATGCCTCTACTTGACTAGCTCGTTAATCAAAGATGGTTATGTTTCCTAACCATGGACAAAGAGTTGTTATTTGATTAACGGGATCACATTATTAGATGAATGATCTGATTGACATGACCCATTCCGTTAGCTTAGCACCCAATCGTTTAGTATGTTGCTATTGCTTTCTTCATGACTTATACATGTTCCTATGACTATGAGATTATGCAACTCCCGTTTACCAAAGGAACACTTTGTGTGCTACCAAACGTCACAACGTAACTGGGTGATTATAAAGGTGCTCTACAGGTGTCTCCAAAGGTACTTGTTGGGTTGGCGTATTTCGAGATTAGGATTTGTCACTCCGAATGTCGGAGAGGTATCTCTGGGCCCTCTCGGTAATGCACATCACTTAAGCCTTGCAAGCATTGCAACTAATGAGTTAGTTGTGAGATGATGTATTACGGAACGAGTAAAGAGACTTGCGGTGATGAGATTGAACTAGGTATTGGATACCGACGATCGAATCTCGGCAAGTAACATACCGATGACAAAGGAACAACGTATGTTGTTATGCGGATCGACCGATAAAGATCTTCGTAGAATATGTAGGAACCAATATGGGCATCCAGGTCCCGCTATTGGTTATTGACCGGAGACGTGTCTCGGTCATGTCTACATTGTTCTCGAACCGTAGGGTCCGCACGCTTAAGGTTTCGATGGTTATATTATGAGTTTATGAGTTTTGATGTACCGAAGGAGTTCGAGTCCGGATGAGATCGGGACATGACGAGAGTCTCAAATGGTCGAGACGTAAAGTTCGATATATTGGACGACTATATTGGAGTTCGAAAGGTTCCGAGTGCTTGGTATTTATCGGAGTACCGGAGAGTTACGGAATTCGCCGGGAGAAGTATTGGGCCTTATTGGGCCATACGGGAAAGAGAGAGGGGCTGCCTAGGGCAGGCCGCGCCCCCATGGCCTAGTCCGATTGGACTAGGGGAGGGGCCGCACCCCCTCCTTCCTTCCCTTCTCTCTTCCCCTTCCTTGTCTCCTACTCCTACTACATGGAAGGACTCCTAGTTGAACTAGGAAAGGGGGGATCCTACTCCCGATGGGAGTAGGACTCCCCTAGGGCGCGCCATAGAGAGGGCCGGCCCTTCCCTCCTCCACTCCTTTATATATGGGGGCAGGGGGCACCCCATAGACACACAAGTTGATCTTCGTGATCGTTCCTTAGCCGTGTGCGGTGCCCCCCTCCACGATATTACACCTCGGTCATATTGTAGCGGTGCTTAGGCGAAGCCTCGCGACGATTGAACATCAAGATCGTCACCACGCCGTCGTCCGTGGAACTCCTCCCAAGCTTTGCTGGATCGGAGCCCGGGTGCGCCATCGAGCTGTACGTGTGTCAAGAACTCGGAGGTGCCGGAGTAACGGTGCTTGGATCGGTTGGACCGGAAGACGACGACTACTTCCTCTATGTTGCGTCAACGCTTCGCCCGGTCTCACGAGGGTGCGAGACAACACTCTCCCCTCTCGTTGCTATGCATCACCATGATCTTGCGTGTGCGTAGGAAATTTTTTGAAATTACTACGTTCACCAACATCAACAAATTGCTGGCTTGATACAGATTTAGTAGAAAGCAGCGGAAGAACAACATGGTGAAGATCCGAAGATAAAAGAAAAATAAAACATCAGCCCTATTGGCTGCAAAACGACACTACACCCACAAGGCGGAATGCCATCCACCCACGACGAGGCAACGAAGCTACGACAACAACGGAGAACTACGAAGAACTAGGCAAGGTTGGCATCGCAAAAGATCGGCAAACGGACCACCTGTCTCGCGTCATGATACACCACCCGGGGCCTCATCGGCGCAACTTCGACTTCACAACAACAAAACGACTGAGGCAATCCCACGGACACGCCGGAGAAGAACCGACTACCACAAAAAATGCCACGCCTTCGACCTTGCTCACCCTCGTCGTCGTTGCCACAGAAGCCACCGTGCACATCTAGCCCGTAGGAAGCACCCATGGGATCCAGATCTTCAAGACGGTGCCCTAAAGAGGGGAAACGACGTTGAAGACGACGCCACCATCCAACCCTGCAACAGGATCTTAGTTTTTCGCCCAAAGATCTTGATCCGGGAGTAGAGGTTGTGTGGATCCCGACGGTACCTTCAAGAAGGATGGGCTGGCGGCTTGGTGTGCCGGTGCCGGCTAGCGTGGAGGGCTCGCTAGCTTTGCTGCCACATGTGGGCGTTGTAGCGCAGCGGTGAGCGCTGTGAGCACGGGGGCCAAATCTGGGCTCTGTGTCCGATCGTGATCCTTGGCGTAGGGGCTTGCAGCCGTTGCAACCACTCCCACGCAACGCAGAGAACCGGCTAGGCTTTCACGTGGAGCAACCACTCCCACGCAACGCAGAGAACCGGCTAGGCTTTCACCCGGAGCAACCACTCTCATGCAACCGGCCGAGGCCGACAAGTACCTCCACTGGACCATGCACCCCCAACGCAGCGAGCACTCCAACACTGTGCAGAGCCACAACCTTCCTCGATGTCGGGCCTATAAAAGCCATATCGGGCCCTGCACCCCGCGTATCCACCATGACTAGAGCCTCCCTGCTCCAACAAGTCCGGGCACCACCAACCGCCGGCAGTGTCCCATCCTGGCCACTAGCCCAAGATCGGCACGCCCTCAGCCCCTCCAACCCCAGCCACCTCCTCCAGACCGCCTGGACTCCACAGCAGCAGATCGAGGCGGAGAAACTGCCCATCTTGCGGTGCAAGGCCAGATACGGACCGCTTGGACTCCGGCAAGCAGCAGCCGTAACGGTCGCAAGCCCCTGCGCCAAGGAGCACGCCCGGGCACTGAGCCCAAATTTGGCCCCCGTGCTCATGGCGCTCACCGCTGCACTGTAATGCCCGCATGCGGCAGCAAAGCCAGCGAGGCCTCCACACTGGCGCTGGTGCACCAAGCTGCCAGGCCTAGGCCACAAGGTAGCGACCTCCGCTGATGCACCACGCACAGCCGCGTCGGCGGAGACCTCCTCACCCGCGTCGTGCGCCCCGCGCCCAGCCGCTCCTCTACCGGCAGATCAAGGTCGACAAGTACCTCCACTGGACCGTGCACCCCCAACGCAGCGAGCACTCCAACACTGCGCAGAGCCACAACCTTCCTCGGCGTCGGGCCTGTAGAAGCCATATCGGGCCCTGCACCCCGCGTATCCACCATGACTAGAGCCTCCCTGCTCCAACAAGTCCGAGCACCACCAACCGCCAGCGGTGTCCCATCCTGGCCACTAGCCCAAGACCGACACGCCCTCAGCCCCTCAACCCCAGCCACCTCCTCCGGACCGCCTGGACTCCACAGTAGCAGATTGGGGCGGAGAAACTGCCCATCTTGCGGTGCAAGGCCAGATACGGACCGCCTGGACTCCGGCAAGCAGCAGTCGTAACGGCCGCAAGCCCCTACGCCAAGGAGCACGCCCGGGCACTGAGCCCAGATTTGGCCCCCGTGCTCATGGCGCTCACCGCTGCACTGCAATGCCCGCATGCGGTAGCAAAGCCAGCAAGGCCTCCACGCTGGCGCTGGTGCACCAAGCCACCAGCCCTAGGCCACAAGGTAGCGACCTCCGCTGATGCACCGCGCACAGCCGCGTCGGCAGAGACCTCGTCACCCGCGTCGTGCGCCCCGCGCCCAGCCGCTCCTCTACCGGCAGATCGAGGTCGACCTTCGGCCGCTTCTCTGCGCCAGTGCCGAACGCGCGCGTGGGCCCCAGCTCCACACGGGCTCGCCTCCGCATGACCTCCATGTGCCGACCTCCGCGCATCTCGAACAACACCTCCATGCCGACCACCCGCCTCGGCCAGATCGAGCCGTCTCGCGCCCGCTCGAAACCGCAGGAAAGACCAACTGCCCGGCCGCCGCGGACGCTACACAGGCTTTGCCCCGACGGCGGTAAGGGGAGCAGCTATGGAGGGGGAGTGCCCGGTGGCGGCTAGGGTTTTTCTCTCCCGAGCCGTCCGCGGGAGCGGCGCGAGAGAGCACGGATGCGCGAGAATGCGCGCCCGTGCGCCACCGAGGTAATATTAGGCATCTATAGCTCTCTATCAACTGGCCTCTCATCAATTTAGTTTAACATGAGTTTTTTTTTTTTTGCGAGGAAGCTTAACACGACCTAGCTAGGCCTAGTGTTGAGCAGTGACATCGAATAGTAGGTATAGAAGACAATCAATCTAGAGTGATTTTAGAACGGAATGTGCATAACCACGGGCACTCGGGACTCGAGAGAGGTCCCTCCCTGCATCTGATTTAGTTGTAGGAAGATATTGCATTAGGACATAATCGTCTAGCTGCAGAGAATCGATGTCCAGAGAAAAAACAAAGAGAAAAAAAGTCGTCTAACTGCAGAGAATCGATTACCAGAGAAAAAAAAAGTCTGATTTAGTTGTAGGAAGATATTGCATTAGGACATAATCGTCTAACTGCAGAGAATCGATGTCCAGAGAAAAAAAAGTCGTCTAACTGCAGAGAATCGATTACCAGAGAAAAAAAAGGAGAAAAAATGGGGCGTTGCGAGAATCGAACTCGCGACCTCTCGCACCCAAAGCGAGAATCATACCACTAGACCAAACGCCCAAGTTGTTTAACTTGTAATTAATCACCTACTTATTGTAATTCCTTCATTGCTCACGACGAACTTGACGATTTAGATAATTTTTCTCAGATGAAGTAGATCAACTTCTCGACGAACTCTGTCCCCGTCCCATCCTTTAAATTCCATCGCGGCAGCGGCAAATATAGACCTCTTTTTTACACCCCCGTCCCATAATATAAGACGTTTTTTGACATAAAAATCTTACATTATAAAACGGAGTAGTATATTATATCGAGCATGTGCCGAAACATATCTTCACAATACTTATAACTGATTTAGAACACGCCTAGCCTCGCCTCCACGCCGGTGGCCACTCCACCCTGCCGTCCACAACCAATCTCCGTCTTCCATTTCCGGGGCCGGCGACCACAACCCAATTCACCATGGCTCTCGCAGACCTCAACTTCGACAGGGGTCAAGACTTCGCCTCCGAGGTATGGAAAAAGTGGGGAGCCCCCATCAACTACGAGGAAGGCAAGGATTTTGAGGAATTTCTCCTAGTAGCTGAATTTACTAGATCGCAGATCAGGCTAACAAAAGAATTAGTTAGCACCATTCTCTTGGCTTGCTTTGGAGGTAGAGCTTCACTCTTTAGGGTCAAGCTACTACAGAATTGGTCATTCAAATTCGCGGTATCATCTAAAAAAGTGAGTTTCTCCATCATCAAGGGAGGAAACATTTCCTTACCACTTCTCAATGTCAATTTCCTTTTTGGGGGAAATGGTGGCCCGAACTCCTGCTGGGAATTAGATCAATATCTTTCAAGAGCAGGTTGGATCCTTCTGATCTACGCATCTCTTCATCAGCGATGGTTGTTGTCCTGATGCGCTGGTCCTATGTGGCCTTAGCATGACGACTTCCCGACTGTCTACTGCAGCAAAGGTATGCTCGGCTTCGATGAGGAAGGGGGATGACGGCGGCGTGCCTTCGGCTCGCTCGCGTACTTGTAGTCGTCGCTAGGTGGTCTACGGACCTAGATGCATTTTTTACTTCTGGTGTTCTTTGTACTGTCTTAACAGTTAATGAATAGATTGGAAGTTTTTCTCGCAAAAGAAGAAGAAGATGAGTGGACTCATGCGTTCCGTAGACATCCCAAGAAATCCTATCTTCATGGCTTGGATCTCCTGGTATCTACACCGGTACGAATCACTCGGATGCTAGATCCACTCTGTTCATTCTTTTCGTTCAAATGGAGCGCCATCTTCGGCGAATAATAGCAATAATGGTGGCAATACCTATTCATTGGCCATTACACATCACAACGCGGGATAACAACACATTCGAAACGGACAAAAGAGGCATTTTGTGTTCGATGTTTGCTCCTGGGACACTTCAGTCCGAAACGCACTAATAGGTAAGTGCCGGACATGTAAAAGATGGGCCATATTGCCAGAGATTGCTTCTTCTCATCCTAGCCCACCAACTCCAACGAACCCAACAACCGCCCAAGCCCGTCGTTTGGCATTCCTAAGCAAGCGGCCACTGTTCCCAGGAGTGGGACGGTAGGTGTCGTCAATCAGACGACCAGTCAAGGCAATTACAGTATTTCCGCTATAGCTCTTTCCCGAGTTGGCAGCCTCCATTATTCTTCCTCTCTGCTCAACATGGCACCCGCCGGGTTCAAATGCGGGTAATGGTCGCCCAAATCCGTACCCATCTCATTATTTTTCGCCCATACCTGTACCCGTACCCGCATCCGGGTTTCAAATTGTTCCCATACCCGTACCTGATCGGGTGCGGGTAATAACCGCGGGTGAAAATACCCGTCTCGGTCACCTTATCCAATTCATATTTCATCATGTATTTTTCAATATTTACGCATATATATACACAACATTTCAGCATGTATACTTCAACATTTCAGTATATATATACCATATTTTAGCATTTGAGCACATATAGATGATGATTTGTTGTGCGTTGGAATAAAAAGAATATTATTCATTTTCAAAAAGGATAGCAATAAGCACCAAATAGATGGCACTAAATAATGTCCAGTTATATACATGGATGAGTAGCCTGTACGTGATCTTTTAGAGAAACATTCACATCTAATTTTTTTTCAATTACAAGACAGACACAATTTTCTCTAATTTCCTTTTATTGAAAGTACTTCTGCAGCCCCTACTTCAAAATAATCAATCGAAGGTGACTATATAATAAGATCAACAAAACCATGAGTTCACAAAACAAGATCAATGCACTTAAACAAGATCATGCACATGCGTAAGGGGAAAGGATTTTGTTCGAGGTTAGCGGTTGCGTACCCATACCCATACCCGGCTTATCCGATGGGTACAATTTTTTTCCCATTTATAAACCCATGGGTATTTATTTGTCCTAAACCCTTACCCTAATAGGGTTTTTACCCGCCGGGTTTGCGGGTATCCATTGCCATGTTGACTCTCTGCATTCCATCATCTATCGCCTCCAAGCCGTTGTCATTCACCCTGCTGATACAAACCATCGCTTGTCGGCGGCCAGCCGTCCCTCCGTCGCATCGACCATCGCGTCTTTCCCATTCGACCACACTCCTTTCTTCCCATCAAACCACCACAGCATTGAGGTGGAAGGAAGGCCGACTAGCGCTCATGTTCTATCAGGAACGACTCCTCCAACACACGAGGATTGGACGATTGTGACGATCATTCCAGTGCCGAATCTCCCATTGGAGTTCAAGACGGTCTGCAAGGTACTCTCAGATTTTTTTTTTTCCGTGACAAAAGGTTGGGGTTTTCTGAGATTGCTCCATGCCCATTTGGTCAAGAATACGTCAAGGAAAAAAAGAAAACGCATATTTTTCCGTTCCCGAGAGGCACGGCCGTGCTTCTCGCGGAAGCAAAACTGTGCCTCTCGCGGAAGGCAAAAAGCATGTTTTTCTCGTTCCCGAGAGACACGGCCATGACTCTTGCAGAAGTAAAATCGTGGCTCTTGCGCAAGGAATAAAAACTGAAAATGTGTTTTTTCCCATTCTAGTGTTCTTTTTTTATTTTTCTTTCCTTGTTCTTTTTTTATCTTTCTATATTTTGCTATTTTCTTTTTTAATAAATAAATAAATATATTTTTGAAACATAATTGAAAATTTCAAAAAAAATGATTTCTTATGCAATATTGAAAGTATGTTCCATTTTCAAAATTTGGTTCCCAAATTTTTAAAACTTTTCTTTTTAAGAAAAACAGGAAATAAAAAATGTTTGCATTTAAAAAGTTCGTTCAGTAGTTCAAAAATTGTTCGAGCTTTCAAAATATTTCACAGATAGAAAAAATGTTCATTTTTTCAAAATAAGTGCCAAATTTTGTTTGGGTTTCAAAAATATTCATGTTTTCAAAAATTATTTTTGTTTTCGAAAACTGTTTTGGGTTCTTCAAAACATGTTCGGGATTTCCAAAAATGTTACATTTTTCAAAAAATATTCAGGAATTTTGGAATTTATTCACGAATATAAAAATCAGAAATTTTCAAAAATTCATCATGTTTGTAAAAAATTGTTCGCAAGTTACAAAATTAGCTCCAATTTTGTGTAATTGATCATGATTTTCAAATAATGTTAAGGTTTACTGCTGCAGTTCGTTTCTTGAAGTGTTGCGTGCACATCTTTCACTAGAGCCAGCCTTTTCTTTTGAATAACTTCTCTAGAGTCAGCCAGTCGCAGTGGCTAAAAGAGCGCTACTTTTTTTTTTACCATAGAGTGCTCCTGCAAATGGGCCAGGCCTGTCAGCTGTCCCTGTGCAAGTTGCCGACTCCTTGACACGATGAGCAGCATAAAGGAGGCCCCATATCTGGGAGGTCCTGTTGCGTGCCTTCAGCGCCAGGCAAGCTAACCGGCGCCTGCAGCCGCGACTGGATGGTCCAGCCCACAATGGCGCAGCGCGAAAAAAAGACGGCCGAAAAGCAGCTCTCAATCGGGATCGGTCTCGTGCCCTGCACTTCCAAAGAGCGAGGCAAACCACTTGACCAGCCGAATTATTGTGATTCTTTCGAGCGTGAACATTTTACAGAATAGAAACATAGACGCACTATTAATTTTGCATTATACTGTAGCATTTAGATTTTCCAATTATTTTAGAACATGTGCACATATTACAAATGCAGTTCATGCACATGCAAAAAAAGTTCATGTATTCAAAAAATAGTTCACCAAATCAAAAAAGTTCATGTATTCACAGATTCAAAAGAGTTCCTCGATTTTCAAAAAATGTCCATCAAACAATAAATGTAGTTCATCTGTTTGAATAAAAAAATTCATAGAATTTGAAAAAAAGATCATTGGATTTGGAAAAAGTTCATCTAAATTGAAAAAAGTTCATGTATTCAAAAAAAATTCACAGATTGAAAAGAGTTCATCGATTTTCAAAAATGATCATCAAACAATGAAAGTAATTCATCGATTTGAATGAAAAGTTAATTGAATTTGAAAAAAAGTTAATCAATTTGAAAAAAGTTCATCTAAATTGAAAAGTTTCATCGATTTTGAAAAAGGTTCATCAATGTTGAAAAAAGTTCATCGATTTTGAGAAAAAGTTTTTAAAATTAAAATAGTTCGTCAAATTTGAAAATAATTTCATCGAGTTTGAAAAAGGTTCACGGGTTTCAAAAAAATCATTGATTTTGAAAACAAGTTCATCTATTTGAAGAGAGCAATTATGAATTTGGAAAAAGAAAGAAGAAAAGGACAGAGAAAACAGAAAAAGAAAAAAATAGGAAAAGAAGGAAGAAAGAAATGGATGAAAAACGTGTTTGTTATCAGAACTAGTGAGGTGGTCGGGTTGGTTATCCCTCGATCACTGCTAACCAGCGATGCTCGGGTTGAATCCTTGCTCGCGCTGCGTTTTTGCGCTTTTCTTTGGAGTTTAGAAAGAGGAAGAAAAATGAAAGATGGGCCGGCCCGCGAGTAGCTGCTTCAGGCGCCGGTTAGCAAAAAATAGTAGAAACCATATCTCGCCTATTGCGGAACCGATGGACAAATCGGCTCAAGCGTTAGCAAAAAAAGTAGCGCTCTGTGCAAATGGGCCAGGCCTGCCAGCTGTCCCTGTGCAAGTTGCCGACTCCTCGACACGATGAGCAGCATAAAGGAGGCCCCATATCTGGGAGGTCCTGTTGCGTGCCTTCAGCGCCAGGCAAGCTAACCGGCGCCTGCAGCCGCGACTGGATGGTCCGGCCCACAATGGCGCAGCGCGAAAAAAAGACGGCCGAAAAGCAGCTCTCAATCGGGATCGGTCTCGTGCCCTGCGCTTCCAAAGAGCGAGGCAAACCACTTGACCAGCCGAATTATTGTGATTCTTTCGAGCGTGAACATTTTACAGAATAGAAACATAGACGCACTATTAATTTTGCATTATACTGTAGCATTTAGATTTTCCAATTATTTTAGAACATGTGCACATATTACAAATGCAGTTCATGCACATGCAAAAACAGTTCATGTATTCAAAAAATAGTTCACCAAATCAAAAAAGTTCATGTATTCATAGATTCAAAAGAGTTCCTCGATTTTCAAAATGTCCATCAAACAATAAATGTAGTTCATCTGTTTGAATAAAAAAATTCACAGAATTTGAAAAAAAGATCATTGGATTTGGAAAAAGTTCATCTAAATTGAAAAAAGTTCATGTATTCAAAAAAAATCACAGCTTGAAAAGAGTTCATCGATTTTCAAAAATGATCATCAAACAATGAAAGTAGTTCATCGATTTGAATAAAAAGTTAATTGAATTTGAAAAAAAGTTCATCAATTTGAAAAAAGTTCATCTAAATTGAAAAGGTTCATCGATTTTGAAAAAGGTTCATCAATGTTGAAAAAAGTTCATTGATTTTGAGAAAAAGTTTTTAAAATTAAAATAGTTCGTCAAATTTGAAAATAATTTCATCGAGTTTGAAAAAGGTTCACGGGTTTAAAAAAAATCATTGATTTTGAAAACAAGTTCATCTATTTGAAGAGAGCAATTATGAATTTGGAAAAAGAAAGAAGAAAAGGACAGAGAAAACAGAAAAAGAAAAAAATAGGAAAAGAAGGAAGAAAGAAATGGATGAAAAACGTGTTTGTTATCAGAACTAGTGAGGTGGTCGGGTTGGTTATCCCTCGATCACTGCTAACCAGCGATGCTCGGGTTGAATCCTTGCTCGCGCTGTGTTTTTGCGCTTTTCTTTGGAGTTTAGAAAGCGGAAGAAAAATGAAAGATGGGCCGGCCCGCGAGTAGCTGCTTCAGGCGCCGTTTAGCAAAAAACAGTAGAAACCATATCTCGCCTATTGCGGAACCGATGGACAAATCGGCTCAAGCGTTAGCCTTGTGGGCCGGTCCAATATTACAATTTGGGTCTGTCTAGGATACATCTAGATGTGACATAATGTCCACTATGTTTGTGGTATTTTTTTCTTGTCCTAGTTTTTTTGGTTTCTTGTTGCTGCATTATATATTTGTGTGAGCTTAGATGTGACATCCTTCAAAAACATCTAGATGTGAATTAGACAAACTGTTACAATTTTGGGAGCCTTCTGTGGAACCGGCTATTGAACTTTCCGCACGGTTTTGGGAAAACTCTATGCAGTTTTTTGTTTTTCTGTGTTTGTTCTCTACCGGCTCACTTCTATTTTGCTGTGTCTTTTTTATTTTGTCTTTTTTGTTTCTTTTTTTGAAACATATTAGTTTTTTTCCGAACACACGTCGAATATTTGTTGCATATAGGTTGGCACTTTTCAGATACATCTGAAACATTTTTCAAATACACCTTAAATATTTTATCAAAATATACACTGTACATTTGTAAAATGCACACTGATTTTTTTATACACAATGAACATTTTTCTAAATTTTCGTGATCACAGTTGTAGAACATGCAAAACGTTCCTTAGGTGTTTTATGAACATATATTTAAATGGCACAACCTATTTTATATGCTATGCATATTTTTTTATGAGTTACACGGATACATTTTAAATGTCATTGATATTTTTAAAAATGTCATGAACGTATTTATTAAATTCATGAACATTTGTACGGTACGAATATTGTTTTGAAATTGTATGGTCTTAAAAAATGTGCGAAAACTTTTTTACATCTCCTCAACATTTTCATAAAATGTGATGAGCATGGTTTTAAACTTGTGATTATATTTCCAAATGTCACGAACAGTATGTTGAATTTGTTCGAACATTTTATTGAATTGTATGAACAAATTAATTTTCATGAACATTTTTAATGTGTGGTAACCATTTTGCAAAATTGAAGTAAATTAAGTGTGTGTGTGTGTGTGTTGGGGGGGGGGGGTCTATAAAGTAAAAAAGAAGAAATTAAAAGGTTCCTGAATGAAAAACCAAATGGAAAAAATGTACAAACCCAAGGAACCAATAAAGCTCTCTACATGCTCTCGTGAGGCTTTCTTAAAAAAAACTCTCGTGAGGTGAGGTGTACATCTGTCTCGCAAGAAGCGAGACAAAACCGAAATCACTAATTAAGGAGTACTCTTTGCGGAGATCACTCCAACTTCCCCAGGTTGCGACAAGTGGCGCGCTCCACGCTTTATGTGCGCCTTGTCGCAACCTGGAAGTTTTCTCTTTTTTCATAGATTCGTTTATTCAAAACGTTTTATCTCTTAAACCGTGCGTCCAAATCTCCAGCCGCTTTCGCTGTTGGATTCCTCGTGTCGAGATCTTCAAAACTAGATCCCATGTTGATAGGTTTTGACGAACTTTTTTTTCACGAAAAAACCGGACGAAAAAATGACGAAAAAACCGAACCGGTAACATGGTTTTTTTCCCTTTCCGAAAGAGGCACGCTCGTGCCTCTGAGGAAATCACAACAGTGCCTCTCGCGGAAGCAAAACCGTGCCTCGCGTGAAAGAAAAAAAAACAGAAAACGAGTTTTTTTCCTTTTCGAAAGAGGCACGCCCGTGCCTCTCGCGGAAGCAAAACCGTGCCTCTCGTGAAAGAAAAAAAAACAGAAAAGGCGTTCTTTTTTTCCCTTTCCGAAAGAGGCACGCCCGTACCTCTCGCGAAAGCACAACCGTGCATCTGGCGGAAGCAAAACCGTGCCTCTCGCGAAAGAAAAAAAACAGAAAATACATTTTTTTTTACTTTTCGAAAGAGTCACAGCCGTGCCTCTCGCGAAAGCACAACCGTGCCTCTCGCGGAAGCAAAACCGTGCCTCTTGCGAAAGAAAAAAAGAACGGAAAACACATTTTTTTTCCGTTTTCAAGAGGCTCGCGAAAGCACAACCGTGCCTCTCGCGAAAAAATGCATTTTTTGTGCAATTTTTTTTTGATTTTCTGTTGGTCGAAAAGCTAGGGAAGACCGGTGAAAAACCAAAACGTCAAAAAAACCCGGAAAAAAAGTCGAAAACGCGTGCGGAAAAATAAAATCCGGAGGGACCGCCCAGAGCGCGACACGTGGCGAATTGCTGAGAGCGCGCCAAGTGGCGCTGATCGTTACGAGGCTCCCGAAGGAGCGCTCGTTAATTAGTTGCTCTTGACAAAAACCCACTCAATACTTGGGACTTGACTACCCACGAGACAAACAACAAAAAGTACAGCATGAATCTTAGCGACAATTCCGTTCAAAAAAAATCTTAGCGACAATGGATTAGACTGAGACGTCTCACTGAGATTAAGCAAAACAGTTATACAATCTATCGTAAACAACTTACAACGAGAAAAGGGAATAGAAAGAAGATATGAAAGAATCATTCTATCTGCAATTAGTATGACGCGATTGGCGTATGGATTCAGTAATCATCTTGTGTGTCTACAAAACCTTGCAAGCCCATCAACTGATCCAAGATGTCTGTCGGTGAGAGTAGCTAGTGGCCCGCGCCCCTGCGGCTGGGACCAGCCGGCAGCCTCGCCGTGAGCATCTCCACCGACACCACCGCCGCCTGGTACACCGCCAAGTGCACCGCGCCGTCTCCGCTCCTCTCCGCCGGTGCCGGCCGCGCCGCGCCGACAAGGCTCGTCCCGGCTATCAGAACGATGAATACGAGCACGGGGAGAGGCAGGCGCCGGACCGACGATGCCATCACAGAGCTCCGGAAGTCCGGAGAACTGAAGCTGGTGTTGGTGTAGCTTTGCCGCTGACCCTCAGATGAGAACGTACGCGAGGAGGGAGGCCCGCGAGTTTGCAGCGCTGGTTGTGATTTTGGTTTTGTTGGTTGGTTCATCTGGCGGCGAGTGTGTGCGAGCATGTATTTATAGAGGTGGTGGTGCCGGGGAGGGATGGGTCGGTGAGACGGCGAGGGCTACGCGTTTGCTGAGCTCGCAGAACTAAGGTGTAAAGTGGAAAGAGGGACTCCAATGGCGCGTGAGGTGAGCTGAGCCCATGGAAAAAGACGTGTAGATGTGTTGACCGATGGAGCATGCTGCTGCTCGCTCGAATCCAGTCCTTTCCTTCTCACGGCTGGAGGTGAGCAGACATGATATCACACCACTGACGAAAAATCTGAAGCTGCGCTAGTTTATTTTTCTCTGCGTTGTTTGCGAACAAGAGGAAAGGGCTTAAGCTTTTGCCAAATGGGGATTCTTTTCGTGAAGATGGCTTGGGTCCTGACCGTAAGTAAAGTGGCCATAAGTACGAATCTGACGACCGGCCGCGTCGTTGTTACACAGACACCGAAAGTTCCAGGAGCCTGTTGCATGCCTTGGATCGTACGTACTCCACTTGCTCGGGTCTCCCTGAGAAACGCTTTAACTTCTCACGTGTTCCCATCGTCGAATGTCGAACCGCGCTAGCTAGCTAGCAGTGAGTTCAGTTTCGGCCATGGCTGTAAGAGAGAAAGGACGACCACTCTCAGCTAGCCAGGGAAATTCTTCACTGTATATACTCCGCTAGCGGGCCTGTGGAAGTCTCCTTAACTTTCAGGAAACAGCTCTGGTGTACTAGATGGCCCCCAGTCCAATCTGGCACATATGTGCAGCTATATCAAGATGAACAGGTGGTCATTCATTTGCTCTCGTCGTTGTCACTTGAGATCACTATGCAAAAGTGGCCTCAGCTCACTGACAAATTCTGCCCAGCACGAGGTATTCTCAAACATTCTTTTGAGATTGCCAGTTATGCAACTTGAGAAGTTCAACAAGCAGAAATTGTACATAAAATTCTTTTATCCATTTATTTACTGTTGGAACAAACATTTATTTCCTGTACATCAAAGGGGTGTTGGGGCACCTCATCCCAGGCGGGATATCTCACTTGCAATATGCCGATGATACGCTATTGTTGTTCCAACCTGACCTCCATAGTGTTGCTACGGTCAAAGCCCTGCTACTTAGCTTCGAACTCATGTCAGGGCTCAAAATAAACTTCCACAAGTGCGAAGTGTTGCCCATGGGTTTGGACGCAGCGGAGGGCAGGCGTATAGCGGACCTGCTCAACTACAAAGTCGGTAAACTTCCGTTCACGTACTTGGGTCTCCCGTTAGACGCCAAGCGCATCACGATTGATGGGTGGGCTCCGCTATGGACCAAAGTGGGCGGGCGGGTTTGCCCGTGGAGGGGGAAGTTCCTATCCTCCGCAGCAAGATTGGTGCTCACGAATTCTAGCCTATCCTCGCTGCCCCAATTTGCGATGGGCCTTTTCCTCTTGGCTGAGGGTGTTCACGCCAAGATGGACACGCCTCGGTCCCATTTCTTTTGGGAAGGATCGGGGCCTAAACGTAAATACCACATGGTCAAATGGGTCGCGGTGTGCCGTCCCAAAGACCTGGGAGGTCTCGGGATCACAAACACTAGAATCCTCAACGTCGACACAGGATGTCTTAGCCGTCGACGACGCCTAGTCCTCCTCCATCGCTCACCTCTCCCTCTGTTGCGACTGATGGTCGGCGCCGAACAAAGCCCGTGCGTGTGACTGCGGCGGTAGGGGGCCTCTCCTCCCTCCTCCGGATCCACGGGCGGCACAGACAACCAAATCCGCGGGGTGCGGCCCTCTGGATGGCGGCGGGCTTGCAGCAGTGCATGGGCACCCAAATCCATGGGGTGTGTGTCTTTCGACTGCATGGCGGCTCCCGGGGACGGCAGGCTTGGGTGACGGCACGCGGTCATCACCAAGGAATCTGGACCAGGGGCGGCGACCCCCGTAGGCATGGCGACGACGCCCTCGGTTGGCGGCGCTCGCGGGTGGTGGAGGGACGGCATCTTGACCGCGTGGTGGTGAGTTGCCGGTGGATCTCCTCCCTGCTATTGGCTCTCTCCCGTTGCACTTGGTGGCTTGAGATCCCGGTCGTCGGCCTCAGTGCGTTCATGGGGCCTGGTAGAGGATGACATCGGACCGGAGGAAACTCCGGATGACTCATTCATCCCGACGGTGGCGACAACCAAAGTCATCGTTCTCCTCCTTGCAGGTGGCATCAAGGTCCCTGACTTGCACCCCGACCCCATGCCTCGGTGAACACTCAAAATCTCCTCAAATTGGCCGGCGGCGGCACTGCAGGTGTCATGCCCTTCTTGGAAGCGTCGCCTTGGGCATTCGGGTGCTCGGCTAGAGGGACTGCAGACGGAGGGTATGGGACCAGTGGCAGTAAGTGGTGTTCGTGAAGGAGGGGCGGTGTGGCATCTGACACGTCGACAACGACGGGTCTCAGCGGCATGTGTTGGGGAACGTAGTAATTTCAAAAAAAAAAAATCCTACGCACACGCAAGATCATGGTGATGCATAGCAACAAGAGGGGAGAGTGTTGTCTCACGCCCTCGTGAGACCAAGCGGAAGCATTGACGCAACGTAGAGGAAGTAGTCGACGTCTTCCGGTCCAACCGATCCAAGCACCGTTATTCGGCACCTCCGAGTTCTTGACACACGACAACTCGATGATGCACCCGGGCTCCGATCCAGCAAAGCCGGGGTGGAGTTCCACAAGACGACGGCGTGGTGGCGATCTTGATGTTCAACTATCGCAGGGCTTCACCTAAGCACTGCTACAATATGACCGAGGTGTAATATCGTGGAGGGGGGCACCGCACACGGCTAAGGAACGATCACGAAGATCAACTTCTGTGTCTATGGGGTGCCCCCCCGTATATAAAGGAGCAAGGGGGGAGGTCGGCCGGCCCCTTGGGGCGCGCCAAGGAGGAGGAATCCTCCTCGTAGTAGGAGGAATCCTCCTCCTAGTAGGAGTAGGACTCCTCCTTTCCTACTCCTACTAGGAGGGGAAAGGAAGGGGAGAGGGGAAGGAAAGGGGCCGCCCCCTAGTCAATCGCACGGAGGAGGGAGAGGGGCGCGCCCACCCCGCCGCCCTCTCTTCCCACCAAGGCCCATGTGGCCCATTAACTCTCCCGGGGGGTTCCGGTAACCCCGGCACTCCGGTTTTCTCCGAAATCACCCGGAACAATTCCGGTGTCCGAATATAGTCGTCCAATATATCAATCTTTATGTATCGACAGTTTCGAGACTCCTCGTCATGTCCGTGATCACATCCGGAACTCCGAACAACCTTCGGTACATCAAAATACATAAACTCATAAAGAAGCTGTCATCGTAACTTTAAGCGTGCGGACCCTACGGTTTGAGAACAATGTAGACATGACCGAGACACGTCTTCGGTCAATAACCAATAGCGGGACCTGGATGCCCATATTGGTTCCTACATATTCTAAGAAGATCTTTATCGGTCAGACCGCATAACAACATGCGTTGTTCCCTTTGTCATCGGTATGTTACTTGCCCGAGATGCGATCGTCGGTATCCAATACCTAGTTCAATCTCGTTACCGGCAAGTCTCTTTACTCGTTCCGTAATACATCATCTCGCAACTAACTCATTAGTTTCAATGCTTGCAAGGCTTAAGTGATGTGCATTACCGAGAGGGCCCAGAGATACCTCTCCGACATTCGGAGTGACAAATCCTAATCTCGAAATACGCCAACCCAACAAGTACCTTTGGAGACACCTGAGAGCACCTTTATAATCACCCGATTACGTTGTGACGTTTGGTAGCACACAAAGTGTTCCTCCGTAAACGGAGTTGCATAATCTCATAGTCATAGGAACATGAATAAGTCATGAAGAAAGCAATAGCAACATACTAAATGATCGGGTGCTAAGCTAACGGAATGGGTCATGTCAATCAGATCATTCAACTAATGATGTGATCCCGTTAATCAAATAACAACTCTTTGTCCATGGTTAGGAAACATAACCATCTTTGATTAACAAGCTAGTAAAGTAGAGGCATACTAGTGACACTCTATTTGTCTATATATTCACACATGTATTATGTTTCCGGTTAATACAATTCTAGCATGAATAATAAACATTTATCATGATATAAGGAAATAAATAATAACTTTATTATTGCCTCTAGGGCATATTTCCTTCAGTCTCCCACTTGCACTAGAGTCAATAATCTAGATTACACAGTAATGATTCTAACACCCATGGAGTCTTGGTGCTGATCATGTTTTGCTCGTGGAAGAGGCTTAGTCAACGGTCGCAACATTCAGATCCATATGTATCTTGCAAATCTCTATGTCTCCCACCTGGACTAGATCCCGGATGGAATTGAAGCGTCTCTTGATGTGCTTGGTTCTCTTGTGAAATCTGGATTCCTTCGCTAAGGCAATCGCTCCAGTATTGTCACAAAAGATTTTCATTGGACCCGATGCACTAGATATGACACCTAGATCAGATATGAACTCCTTCATCCAGACTCCTTCATTAGCTGCTTCCGAAGCAGCTATGTATTCCGCTTCACACGTAGATCCCGCCACGACGCTTTGTTTTGAACTGCACCAACTGACAGCTCCACCGTTTAATGTAAACACGTATCCGGTTTGCGATTTAGAATTGTCCGGATCAGTGTCAAAGCTTGCATCAACGTAACCATTTACGATGAGCTCTTTATCACCTCCATATACGAGAAACATATCCTTAGTCCTTTTCGGTGCTTCAGGATGTTCTTGACCGCTGTCCGATGATCCACTCTGGATTACTTTGGTACCTCCTGCTAAACTTATAGCAAGGCACACATCAGGTCTGGTACACGACATTGCATACATGATAGAGCCTATGGCTGAAGCATAGGAACATCTTTCATTTCTCTCTATCTTCTGCAGTGGTCGGGCATTGAGTCTTACTCAACTTCACACCTTGCAATACTGAGGCAAGAACCCTTTCTTTCCTTGATCCATTTTGAACTTCTTCAAAACTTTGTCAAGGTATGTGCTTTGTGAAAGTCCAATTAAGCGTTTTGATCTATCTCTATAGATCTTAATGCCCAATATGTAAGCAGCTTCACGAGGTCTTCCATTGAAAAACTTTTATTCAAGTATCCCTTTATGCTATCCAGAAATTCTATATCATTTCCAATCAATAATATGTCATCCACATATAATATTAGAAATGCTCTGAGCTCCCACTCACTTTCTTGTAAATACTGAGGCTTCTCCAAAAGTGCATATAAACCCAAATGCTTTGATCACACTACCAAAGCGTTTATTCCAACTCGAGAGGCTTGCACCAGTCCATAAATGGATCGCTGGAGCTTGCACACTTTGTTATCTCCCTTTGGATCAATAAAACCTTCTGGTTGCATCATATACAACTCTTCCTCCAGAAACCCATTCAGGAATGCAGTTTTTACATCCATTTGCCAAATTTCATAATCATAAAATGCGGCAATTGCTAACATGATTCTGACAGACTTAAGCATCGCTACGGGTGAGAAGGTCTCATCGTAGTCAATCCCTTGAACTTGTCGAAAACTTTTTGCAACAAGTCGAGCTTTGTAGACAGTAACATTACCGTCAGCGTCAGTCTTTTTCTTGAAGATCCATTTATTCTCAATTGCTTGCCGACCATCGAGCAAGTCAACCAAAGTCCATACTTTGTTCTCATACATGGATCCCATCTCAGATTTCATGGCTTCAAGCCATTTTATGGAATCTGGGCTCACCATCGCTTCTTCATAGTTCGTAGGTTCATCATGATCTAGTAGCATGACTTCCAGAATAGGATTACCGTACCACTCTGGTGCGGATCTTACTCTGTTTGACCTACGAGGTTCTGTAGCAACTTGATCTGAAGTTCTATGATCATCATCATCAACTTCCTCACTAGTTGGTTTTGACATCATAGAAACCGGTTCCTGTGATGTACTATTTTCCAACAAGGGAGCAGGTATAGTTACCTCGTCAAGTTCTACTTTCCTCCCACTCACTTCTTTCGAGAGAAACTCCTTCTCTAGAAAGGATCCATTCTTAGCAATGAATGTTTTGCCTTCAGATCTGTGATAGAAGGTGTACCCAACTTTCTCCTTTGGGTATCCTATGAAGACACATTTCTCTGATTTGGGTTCGAGCTTATCAGGTTGAAGCTTTTTCACATAAGCATCGCAGCCCCAAACTTTAAGAAACGATAACTTTCGTTTCTTGCCAAACCATAGTTCATAAGGTGTCATCTCAACGGATTTTGAGGGTGCCCTATTTAATGTGAATGTGGCCGTCTCTAAAGCATAACCCCAAAATGATAGCGGTAAATCTGTAAGAGACATCATAGATCGCACCATATCAAGTAAAGTACGATTACGACGTTCGGACACACCATTACGCTGTGGTGTTCCGGGTGGCGTGAGTTGCGAAACTATTCCGCATTGTTTCAAGTGTAGACCAAACTCGTAACTCAAATATTCTCCTCCACGATCAGATCGTAGAAACTTTATTTTCTTATTATGATGATTTTCAACTTCACACTGAAATTCTTTGAACTTTTCAAATGTTTCAGACTTATGCTTCATTAAGTAGATATACCCATATCTGCTTAAATCATCTGTGAAGGTGAGAAAATAACGATATCCGCCACGAGCCTCAACATTCATCGGACCACATACATACGTATGTATGATTTCCAACAAATCTGTTGCTCTCTCCATAGTGGGAGAACGGCGTTTTAGTCATCTTGCCCATGAGGCACGGTTCATAAGTACCAAGTGATTCATAATCAAGTGGTTCCAAAAGTCCATCAAGATGGAGTTTCTTCATGCGCTTTACACCGATATGACCTAAATGGCAGTGGCACAAATAAGTTGCACCATCATTATCAACTCTGCATCTTTTGGCTTCAACATTATGAATATGTGTATCACTACTATCGAGATTCATCAAAATAGACCACTCTTCAAGGGTGCATGACCATAAAAGATATTACTCATATAAATAGAACAACCATTATTCTCGATTTAAATGAATAACCGTCTCGCATCAAACAAGATCCAGATATAATGTTCATGCTCAACGCGGCACCAAATAACAATTATTTAGGTCTAATACTAATCCGAAGGTAGATGTAGAGGTAGCGTGCCGACCGCGATCACATTGACTTTGGAACCATTTCCCACGCGATCGTCACCTTGTCCTTTGCTAGTGTTAAGCAATCGTAGTCCTTGTTTGAGTTGCAAATATTAGCAATGAACCGAGATCGAATACCCAGGTGCTCTGCGAGCTCTAGTAAGGTACACATCAATAACATGTATATCACATATACCTTTGTTCACCTTGCCATCCTTCTTATCCGCCAAATACTTGGGGCAGTTCCGCTTCGGTGACCATTACGCTTGCGGTAGAAGCACTCGATTTCAGGCTTAGGTCCAGACTTGGGTTTCTTCTCTTGAGCAGCAACTTGCTTGCTGTTCTTCTTGAAGTTCCCCTTCTTCTTCCCTTTGCCCTTTTTCTTGAAACTAGTGGTCTTGTTGACCATCAACACTTGATGCTCCTTCTTGATTTCTACCTCCGCAGCCTTTAGCATTGCGAAGAGCTCGGGAATTGTCTTATCCACCCCTTGCATATTATAGTTCATCACGAAGCTCTTGTAGCTTGGTGGAAGTGATTGGAGAATTCATCAATGGCGCTATCATTCGGAAGAGTAACTCCTGTTGAATCAAGTGATTACAATACCCGGACATCTTGAGTATCGCACCGATGAACTATTCTCCTCCATCTTGCAGCTATAGAACTTATTGGAGACTTCATATCTCTCAATCCGGGCATTCTTCTGGAATATTAACTTCAACTCCTGGAACATCTCATATGCTCCATGACGTTCAAAACGTCGTTGAAGTCCCGGTTCTAAGCCGTAAAGCATGGCACATTGAACTATCGAGTAGTCATCAGCTTTGCTCTGCAGACGTTCTTAACGTCGTTAGTTGCATCAGCAGCAGGCCTGGCACCCAGCGGTGCTTCCAGGACGTAACTTTTCTGTGCAGCAATGAGGATAATCCTCAAGTTACGGACCCAGTCCGCGTAGTTGCTACCATCATCTTTCAAATTTTCTTTCTCAAGGAACGCATTAAAATTCAACGGAACAACAGCACGGGCCATCTATCTACAATAAACATAGACAAGCAAGATACTATCAGGTACTAAGTTCATGATAAATTTAAGTTCAATTAATCATATTACTTAAGAACTCCCACTTAGATAGACATCCCTCTAATCCTCTAAGTGATCACGTAATCCAAATTCAACTAAACCATAACCAATCATCACGTGAAATGGATTAGTTTTCAATGGTGAAAATCTTATGTTGATCATATCTACTATATGATTCACGCTCGACCTTTCGGTCTCCGTGTTCCGAGGCCATATCTGCATATGCTAGGCTCGTCAAGTTTAACCCGAGTATTCTGCGTGTGTAAAACTGGCTTGCACCCGTTGTAGATGGACGTAGAGCTTATCACACCCGATCATCACGTGGTGTCTGGGCATGACGAACTTTGGCAACGGTGCATACTCAGGGAGAACACTTCTTGATAATTAGTGAGAGATCATCTTAAAATGCTACCGTCTATCAAAGCAAGATAAGATGCATAAAAGATAAACATCACATGCAATCAATATAAGTGATATGATATGGCCATCATCATCTTGTGCTTGTGATCTCCATCTTGAAGCACCGTCATGATCACCATCGTCACCGTAGCGACACCTTGATCTCCATCATAGCATCGTTGTCGTCTCGCCAATCTTATGCTTCTCGACTATCGCTACCGCTTAGTGATAAAGTAAAGCATTACGAAGCGATTGCATTGCATACAATAAAGCGACAACCATATGGCTCCTGCCGATTGCCGATAACTTCGGTTACAAAACATGATCATCTCATACAATAAAATTTAGCATCATGTCTTGACCATATCACATCACAACATGCCCTGCAAAAACAAGTTAGGCGTCCTCTACTTTGTTGTTGCAAGTTTTACGTGGCTGCTACGGGCTTAAGCAAGAACCAATCTCACCTACGCATCAAAACCACAACGATAGTTTGTCAAGTTGGTGCTGTTTTAACCTTCGCAAGGACCGGGCGTAGCCACACTCGGTTCAACTAAAGTTGAAGAAACTGAAACCCGCCAGCCACCTGTGTGCAAAGCACGGCGGTAGAACCAGTCTCGCGTAAGCGTACGCGTAATGTCGGTCCGGGCCGCTTCATCCAACAATACCGCCGAACCAAAGTATGACATCTTTGGTAAGCGGTATGACTTATATCGCCCACAACTCACTTGTGTTCTACTCGTGCATATAACATCAAACCATAAAACCTAGGCTCGGATGCCACTGTTGGGGAACGTAGTAGTTTCAAAAAATTTCCTACGCACACGCAAGATCATGGTGATGCACAGCAACGTGAGGGGAGAGTGTTGTCTACGTACCCTCATAGACCGAAGCGAAGCGTTGACGCAACGTAGAGGAAGCAGTCGTACGTCTTCCCGGTCCAACCGATCCAAGCACCGTTACTCCGGCACCTCCGAGTTCTTGACACACGTACAACTCGATGACGCACCCCGGGCTCCGATCCAGCAAAGCTTCGGGGTGGAGTTCCGTCAGCACTACGGCGTGGTGACGATCTTGATGTTCAACTGTCACAGGGCTTCGCCTAAGCACCGCTACAATATGACCGAGGTGTAATATCATGGAGGGAGGCACCGCACACGGCTAAGGAACGATCACGAAGATCAACTTACGTGTCTATGGGGTACCCCCCCCCTGTATATAAAGGAGCAAGGGGAGGCCGGCCGCCCCTTAGGCGCGCCAAGGAGGAGGAATCCTCCTCCCGGTGAGAGTAGGGCTCCTCCTTTCCTACTCCTACTAGGAGGGAAAGGAAGGGGAGAGGGGGAAGGGAAGGGGCGCCGCACCCCCTCCTAGTCAGTCGGACCAAAGGGAGAGGTGTGCGCCCACCCTGGCCGCCCCTCTCTCTTCCCACCAAGGCCCATGTGGCCCATTAACTCTCCCGGGGGGTTCCGGTAACCCCCCCGGCACTCCGATTTTCTCCGAAATCACCCGGAACAATTCCGGTGTCCGAATATAGTCGTCCAATATATCAATCTTTATGTCTCGACCATTTCAAGACTCCTGGTCATGTCCGTGATCACATCCGGAACTCCGAACAACCTTTGGTACATCAAAATACATAAACTCATAAAGAAACTATCATCGTAACTTTAAGCGTGCGGACCCTACGGTTCGAGAACAATGTAGACATGACCGAGACACGTCTCCGGTCAATAACCAATAGCGGGACCTGGATGCCCATATTGGTTCCTACATATTCTAAGAAGATCTTTATCGGTCAGAGCGCATAACAACATACGTTGTTCCCTTTGTCATCGGTATGTTACTTGCCCGAGATTCGATCGTCGGTATCCAATACCTAGTTCAATCTCGTTACCGGCAAGTCTCTTTACTCGTTCCGTAATACATCATCTCGCAACTAACTCATTAGTTGCAATGCTTGCAAGGCTTAAGTGATGTGCATTACCGAGAGGGCCAGAGATACCTCTCCGACATTCGGAGTGACAAATCCTAATCTCAAATACGCCAACCCAACAAGTACCTTTGGAGACACCAGAGAGCACCTTTATAATCACCCGATTCGTTGACGCGTTTGGTAGCACACAAAGTGTTCCTCCGTAAACGCGAGTTGCATAATCTCATAGTCATAGGAACATGTATAAGTCATGAAGAAAGCAATAGCAACATACTAAACGATCTGGTGCTAAGCTAACGGAATGGGTCATGTCAATCAGATCATTCAACTAATGATGTGATCCCGTTAATCAAATAACAACTCTTTGTCCATGGTTAGGAAACATAACCATCTTTGATTAACAAGCTAGTAAAGTAGAGGCATACTAGTGACACTCTGTTTGTCTATATATTCACACATGTATTATGTTTCCGGTTAATACAATTCTAGCATGAATAATAAACATTTATCATGATATAAGGAAATAAATAATAACTTTATTATTGCCTCTAGGGCATATTTCCTTCAGCATGTAGCAGCGGGGTCTCGGTGGCCGACGTGTGATGATGGACGCGTGCAGGATGGTGGCATTGTCTTGCATCGTGGTGGCATCAATGGCAGCTAGGTCTGACAAGGTCGATGCGTCGGTACAGCTTTGAAGATGGATCAGTGGAAGACGGGGGCGACAGGATCTAAGAGTGTGTCGGACCAGTGTGTGCCCCAGACTCGGTAATGTGGCTTGGTTAGGGCCTCCGATTTTAGATGTTAGGCTATGATGTGAGGTCTGGTGTGAAGTCTGTTTGGTATTCGGCTCGCACTATCGACACCCCTTCATCAAGTGGATAGGAGTAGCAACAGATGTTGCCAAGATCCTGGTTCCAGACGTACTGATGTATTACTTTATAATATTTTTCTGAATAATTAATAAAGTGGTTGCATGCATCGCCCAGATGCAGAGGCCGAGGGTCTTCCTCCTTTTTCTAAAAAAACAAGCTTATTTCTAGGGCACCATGCTCGTACAGGGAGGGACAAGCCATGCAAATAGTCATGCATAACACATGTGACTCTTTTTATATGGTTGGTGGGGGCGGCCCGTGAATCTGATCGTCGTTCAAATCTATCTTGGTGTGGCCCTTGGCCAGCCAGCGGCACGTGGAGGGTCGGTGAGGGGTGGCTGGAGGTCCTCCATCGGCGATCCAGCGTTTGCGTGCATCTTCACATCGTGGCTCAGCTCGGATCCAGTCCGCTATGGAGTCGGGGTGGCGCGAATGTTAGTGAAAATCGTGCCAACTTCAGTCATGGTGGACGATGGCGGCATCGTTGACATCGTTTTCTTGTCGAGGCATCGTTGTTGCAGTCTGCGTCACATTGCTCGGGCTGCTCCTAAGGAAACCCTAGATTTGGGTCTCCCAGATCGGCTGATGTCGGCACCTTTGGTGCGGTTCTTCCTCCTATGGGGCATCTATTTGGAGCAGATGTCGGCTGGAGGGGCCAAGAGGAGGTGCGGTGTTGGATCTACCACATCAACGACGACGGGTCTCGATGACACGACGCCATGGAGTCTCGGCGATGGACATGTGTGAATGGATGCACGCAGGGTGGCGGCGATGTCTAGCGTCGTGGTGGCGTCAACGACAATTGGGCCTTGCAAGGTCAATGCATGGTTATGGAAGATGGTGGTAGCGGATTCTAGAGCATGTGGATGCGGTGCATGTTGAGGGTCTACTAGACCGATTGGTGCTATCGACTGGCCGTGGGGTGGCTTGGCGAGACCACTGGGTGAGATGGTGTGGTTGTACGAGGTCAGGGCACATCATCAAGTTTGTAGGGGTAGCCACAAACATATGAGGTAAGGGCGAGTCTCTATGTGGCCACATTGTATGTTTTGTATTGTTCGGGCCTTGGTCATTCCAACTCATGCGTTCGGTTGTAGCCTTTTCGTAAGAGCTTCTCAGAGCTGACCCTCGTATGTTTGCGGAGGCGTTTGGGCGAGTTCATGGACAATGCCTGGTCACCTCTATTTTTTAAGTCACTGCAGCCGCAATCCTATTTTCATACCACACCATCAACGTTCTTCTTATTTTGTCTGTGGAGGACGTGTGAAGTTGTGCCTCTGGTGGGACTTTCGAGATTGGTTAGTTTAGGTTTCCGGAGGACCCATCTGGATTCATCTGTTTTTACCGTCTACATGGATTTTGGAGTTTCGACATCCCTTATTGACCTTTTTCTCTCCGGTCCGACGATTTGCTTCGTAGATTGCAGCCATCGACGTCTTTTGGTCTGCATCTATGATTTGCTGGCCGATGCTTCTACAATCTCATTGGTTTTAAAAGTTTGCTTCATCGAGGTGGAGGCCGAGAGGCGGCTTTGAGCTATGCTCACGGTGCGCCGGCGATAGATGTGAGAGTAAGAAGACTTAGGCACCCCTAATGATGAGGACATGACTTCCTTGGATATGACCAAAAATATTGCATACATGCATATTTGTCAGGTGATTTCTAGTGCAAACTATTCAATAATCTATTTATGTTATCCAGAACAAAAATACTTCACACACTTTTGTGTTTTGTCTAATTGCAGGTGTATGGGACATTTGTACAATCCACATATGAAGATAAGGAATAAATAGATGTTTATTTGCTGTTCAAAAAGTTCTCTCATGTCACTTTTGGCTCAAGAGAAGATAGAGTCCAAGTCTCTCATGTTCTGGACTCAGATTCGGACTGCACAGACATACCTGACTCAAAACATCAACAACTTTTTCATACAGACTCCGAATTGGTTGATTCATTTTTTGTTGGAAAGTAGATTTCGTGCTCTTTCCAAACCAATTGGATTCACCTTAAAATTCGTCCGGAGCGTTGAGTTATGGACGAAACAATGTGATACTGCAGCAGAATCCGAGTCAAACTACAAGTCCAAAGGTGTTACGTCACCTCCACTTGAGCCCATTGGCCTTGTACGACCTAGGGTTAGTTTTAGGCTGCCTTGGGACATCCTCCCACCTCCTTGGCTGCCAACCCTTGCTCCTATATAAGTAGATCCATCTAGTAGCTTTTTCTTTGGGATTTGTTTAGTTAAAAGTTAGCCAACGCAACTTTGTGTACTATGTTTGTGTCCAACAACCAGACCAAGACCGCTTTCGGATCCCCACCGTTATCAATTCTTCATCCATATTCGCAATATTCAGATTGCTTTATCATATTCTTGCTTGTTCTTCAATTGCTTGCAGGAATAGACCTTCGTGGTCAGGTTGATCGTGCTCCGACGCGGTCAATAACCTCCCGGAGTTGGTTTAGCGATTGCTAAGGCACAACGTCGCGCACGTTTGTCGTCGGATCGTCAAAGTCGTCTCCACCAAATCGATAGTTATCATCTCATCAAAAGATCGGGACACCTTTGCCTCTATCAAGTGGTATCAGTTTTCAGGTTGCTCGGTGAGAATTTCCAGTTTTTCCTAGATTAGATTTATTTTCTTGCCTATTGTCTAAGAAAAAGCCACAAAAAAAAGTTAGATCTATTCATCCTTTGTCTAAGCCAGTGTGAGCCTTTGCAATTTTCTTTTTATTGTTTGCATTATTGAATTATCGATTGCATCGTCGTGTCGAGTTGCTGGTCTTAGTGTCTAGTTCCTTTAGAGTTTCGAGTTCTGTTCATATTAGTCACGCCGCCGCTGCATCATTATCCCTTTCCCTGTCCACCATTCTATCCATCAATTTCCACCACGTGCTACACACTGTTCATTGTCATAATCATAGTTGAGGTCATTCACATCTTCGCTTGGTCTAATTTGCATCTTATCTAGTTTGTCTTGGAAAGAGGGAGAAAAAAAAGATAGAGAAAAAATAGAGAAAAAAAGGAAAGACAAAAAAGAAAAAGAGAGAAGAAACATAAAAAAAGTGTGAGAAAAAAAAGAGAAGAATAAAATTCAGATCTATCTAGAATCAATCTCGTACCTGAATTCGGATTGGAATCTGTTTTGTGCACTGTTCAGTAAAACAGGCATAACTTTCTCATACAAAGTCCGTTTTAGCTCCGCGAGTACTCAAATGAAAGCTAGCGATGAGCCGCATCTAAATAGTTGCAGAAGCTATTTCAATATTTGGCACCTCAAAATCAGCTTCTAAATAGGTCTTTTTGCCCTCCGAAGTTCGCGCATACAGTTTGTTCCATTTTTCAGGCCAGTTTTAGAATTCTTTGACTCCTCATACCAATTCGGAATTGAGTGATTCTTTTTGCATTGGAAAGCTTGAGTTAGTAGCATTCTTTGAAAAAAGTTATCAGAAAATTGGCTCAAACTTTTCAAGAGGAAAGTTGGAGAGAGAGTTGTTGTATATCCTGCTTGGCGCTTGTTTTCATCATTATCTTTCTTGTCGTTGTGATCTTCCCTTATATCTTGCTGTCCAGAGCTACTTAGTATCCTTCATTGATGCTAGTTGTGCTATGCCGTGACCTCATTAGTGTTCTAGGCTCGCGTCTCTAGTCCGGTCTAGCTTAGGACCAGCACAGTACCGTCGTTGAGCGTTTATTCAACATTGCATATTTGAATTGATTATTGCTAATCTTTTGCTACCATATATAGCCAACCCAGCTCCACATATTTTTACATCGTGTATACGTACGTTCCCTTGGCAATCGCTTTACACAATCTTCAGAGTTACTTGACACCGCTCGTTGCCTGTCACCACCTGCCGCATGGTAAGAACTTGTAAGATATTGATATTTGCTTTACTGTGAGCACACAACCACATTCTAGTAGTTCATAGGAACATTATTCTTAAATTTTGTTTCTTGTTTCTACTAATCATGACAGGTTCCGGAGATAGAAGTTCTTGGACGACGGACACATCTTCACCATCACGAGAGTTGGGACAACACACACAAGCACATGGTCAGGTTATCTCTTTACCGTCATTTGAGGGTAGATTTAATCCTGCTATTTATCTAGCTTGGGAGCTTGAAGTAGAACAAGTTTTTCGTCACCATGACTTTTCTGAACTTGAGAGAGTACGAGCTGCCACTAGAGCATTTACTGGTTTTGCTTCTGTTTGGTGGAGTGTGCATTGTAAGAAAAACATTGATAACCAACCCACAACTTGGAAACATTTGAAAGATGTAATGAGACAATAATTTTTCCCTCCTTACTATCGTCGTGAATTGCTTCGCAAATTTGAACAATTTAAACAAGGCAACAACACTGTTCATGTTTACTACCAAGAGTTCAAATCTTATATGCATCATTGTGACATAGAAGAATCTGAGGATGATACAATGAATAGATTTTTTTGGTGGTTTAAACCATGATATTCAGGCAAGATTTCAGTATATTCCTCGTTGCATTACTGGTATGTATGTTCGTGCTTGTACCTTTGAGAGACAGTTACAGGAGGATGCATTGGATGACTACAACAACTACTATTCCGGTTCATGCTCACCACCGCCGGTTGGTTCCTCCACCGTTGCACCTACTAGAGCAGCCCCACCTCGGATTGTGAGCGCGACATCATCTCAAGAGTATGGTGCATTGTCTACGTCTGTACCTACATCAGCTACGTCTTTGCGACAAGGTAACAGCAAAGGTATTGATGATATAACTTCACATGAGAGTGATGCATTCCTAGTTAACTTGAATGCATCATGTGTTGAGTTACCTGGTGATTTGAGCACATCACCTATTTTAGAGAATCTTGATACTGTCATGAATGCGTCATGTGATCAAACAACTGAAATACCAACAATTTTGAGTGCACCCATTGAATTAACTGTTGATGCAAAAGAATTAATGTTTAATCATTTTGATATGACCTCTAATCTTGGTGATGATTCTGTGTTGAATGACTTATTGCATGTCTGCTTATTTAAGCATGTTGTAGCATGTAAATTTGATGCAAGTAAGGTTTATTCACCAATATTGGGATGGTTTAATGATGAACATTGTCAATCTTTTGAAATGAATAAGAGCTTCACTTATATGTGCAAACTGAGTTGCAATATTTTCATGCCTTCTACTTCTTGTGCTAATTTTTTGGCTTTAGATTTTATGAACTATGCAAGTTACTCATCTATTCATGTGTCATATATGCAAAAATCAAGGGAAGTAAAAATGGATGACATATACATATACAACATGTACACCTTGTCTCTTTTGTTAGCCACATTTCAGATTAAGCAACGCCGAGGACGGCTTTGTTTTCAAGAAGGGGAGGATGATGAGGACATGACTACCTTGGATATGACCAAAAATATTGCATACATGCATATTTGTCAGGTGATTTCTAGTGCAAACTATTCAATAATCTATTTATGTTATCCAGAACAAAAATACTTCACACACTTTTGTGTTTTGTCTAATTGCAGGTGTATGGAACATTTGTACAATCCACATATGAAGATAAGGAAGAAAAATATATTTATTTGCTGTTCAAAAAGTTCTCTCACGTCACTTTTGGCCCAAGAGAAGATAAAGTCCAAGTCTCTCACGTTCTGGACTCAGATTCGGACTGCTCAGACATACCTGACTCAAAACGTCAACAACTTTTTCATACGGACTTCGAATTGGGTGATTCTTTGTTTGTTGGAAAGTAGATTTCGTGCTCTTTCCAAATCAATTGGATTCAACTTAAAATTCGTCCGAAGCGTTGAGTTATGGACGAAACAATGTGATGCTGCAGCAGAATCCGAGTCAAACTACAAGTCCAAAGGTGTTACGTCACCTCCACTTGGGCTCATTGGCCTTGTAAGACCTAGGGTTAGTTTTAGGCTGCCTTGGAACGTCCTCCCACCTCCTTGGCCGCCACCCCTTGCTCCTATATAAGTAGATCCATTTAGTAGCTTTTTCTTTGGGATTTGTTTAGTTAAAAGTTAGCTAACGCAACTTCGTGTACTTCGTTGTGTCCAACGACCAGACCAAGACCGCTTTCGGATCCCCATCATTATCAATTCTTCATCCATATTCGCAATATTCAGATTGCTTTATCATATTCTTGCTTGTTCTTCGATTGCTTGCAGGAATAGACCTTTGTGGTCAGGTTGATCGTGCTTCGACATGGTCAATAACCCGTCGGAGTTGGTTTAGCGATTGCTAAGGCACAACGTCGTGAACGTTTGTAGTCGGATCGTCAAAGTCGTCTCCACCAAATCGATAGTTATCATCTCATCGAAAGATCGGGACACCCCCGCCTTTATCACCTAAGAATTTAAATGTATTTTTATTGTTTTTGTAAATGTGTGTTTGTAAGGACATATAATACTTAATATGGTCTCCGTTTTTTCAAAAAAAGAAGTACGTGTACTACTCTAGCCTCTACGACATATCATATATATATATATATATATACACACCTAGAGAGTGATCCCCACCAACTTATTTTAGCTCAACGTGCAAGCATACTATGTCACCATAAAATTATGAATTAAATAGGGCACACCGCAACATGAAAAAATGCATTAAAGCATATTTTTTATTATATTATTTTACTCACATTGAATAAATACTACATCTGTGTCAAAATATAAGGCGTCTCAAAATATAAGACTTTTTTAGGCTAAACTAGACTACAAAAGCTAATATTTTGAGATAGAGTTAGTATAGTACGACTGTACATAATCAAACATAATAAGCTGTGTATACTGTTTTATTTTGGTTCATGTATTATTAATCATATATGTGACCTCCTCTGACCCGACTTCGGGTCGCCCCCCACAGGCGAAACGGGGAAACCCAGCCGTCGCCGCCGCCGGTAGCCCGCCACCTCCGCTCAACCTGCTTCGCCGCCGCCGGAGGGCCGGCGGCGGCGGGCTTGAGTGTCGCTTCCTTTCTGTGGGTGTTGCTGTTGAAAATCATCGACCTTCATATGATGTCAATCGTTGGTGCAGATATGGTCTCAGTTGTAGTTTGTCGATTAATGATTTGATTGCTTTGAAGCTTTTTTCTTTTTCTTTTTCTTTTCTTTTTTCCACGCATATGCATAGCTTTTTGGTCTTGTGACCTTGCTAGTTGTTGGCGTTTTTTTGCGTGTATGTGTTGGGTTGGGTGTGTGCATCCTGATTATGTAGAGCCTGGGTGTATCTAAATATTTATTTCACATAATTAAATCTTATTGAAATATATTACAATATCATCAACATAGCTTGGAAAAAGATCTTATATTGTGAGACGGAGGGAGTAGTAATAACTTCCAACGAGAAAAGGGAATAGAAGAACTATATCAAAGAACCACTCTATCTGCAATTCGCATGACGCGAAGGGCCTATGGATTCACTAATCATCTTCATGCATATGTCTACAAAACCTTGGAACCCGATCAACCGATCCAAGCTGCCCTTCCGCGTGTACCTAGTGGCCGGCGCCCCTGCGGCTGGGCCCGGCCAGCAGCCTCGCCGTGAGCATCTCCCGTCTCTCCGCCGCCGGGTACACCGCCAAGTAAGCCCCACCGTCGCCGCTCCTCTCCGCCGGGTCCGGCCGCGCTGCGCCGACAAGGCCCATGCCACTTATCAGAACGACGACGACCACGAGCACGGCGAGAGCCAGGCGCCGGACCGACGATGCCATCACAGAGCTCCGGAGAACTGAAGTTGGCGTTGGTGTAGTTTTGCGATCGACTGAACTCTGCAGAAGTCAACTATGATGGGTGTTAGGTCGCACCTGAGTTTGCGACGGTGGTTTGGTTGGTAGTGGAGTGCGAGCGTGAGTATTTATAGAGGTGATGTGGTGTGATGTGGTGATGGCTTGACGGGTCGGTGAGACGGTGAGAGGGTGACGTGTTTGCTGAGCTCGGAGAATGCGTGAGGTAGAAAGGGAGGTTCCAATGGCGCGTCAGCTAAGCTGAGCTGAGAGCCCATGAAAAAAGACGTGTAGATGTGTAGTGACCGAACGTGCTGCTGCTCGCTGGAATCGAGTCTTTTCCTTGTTGGCCGGCAAAATCAAGACCCAAGACCTACCTAGCAGACGCTGTTTTTGGCTAGTCTCGCAGCTGGGGGCGAGCAAACATGACATCGCACTAATTATGTTCGATCGGCCCGTTGCTTGCGAAGAAGGGGAAAGGGCATGGGTTTTTGCGATTCTTTTCGTGAAGACGGCATCGGTCCAGACCATAAAGTGGCTGCACGTACGAATCTGACGACCGGGCTGGGTCGTTTGTTACCACTTACTACCATGCAGCCGAGGTACCTCAAGTCAGACAACGAAAGTTCCGGGAGGCTGCGTGCCTTGGGTGTCTCGTTGAGAAACACCTTTACTTTTCACGTGTTGCCATCATCGAATGCTGCAACGCGAGTAGCTAGCTTTTTTTCGACAACAAATGTTTTTATTGACTTAAAATAGAGCATAAAAAAGATACATAACACAATGAGCACATCCAGTAGCTAGCTATAAGTTTAGTTTTAGTCATGGATGTATGAGAGATAAGACGACCATTGATCTCAGCTCTCAAGATCAATTGCTCTCGTCGTTGTCACGGGAGATCATCGTGCAAGTGACCTCACTGACAAATTCGGCCCGGCACAAGGTGTCCACAAACATTCTTTTGAGCTTGCCAGTTATGCAACTAGACAAGTTCACCGAGCATAAATGGTGAGTGACACCAAAATTCCTACTAGTTTAACATTTTTTTATCCATTTCTTTCCTGTTGACACAAGCGTGACTCTATGGCCAATAGCATGTGAATGACACCAAAATTCTTACTAGTTAACCTTTTTTTAATCTAAAAAAAAACACGCCTGGGGTCAGCGGTTTGGAGAAAAATACTCGTACATCAACTGTGCAGTGTGCTCTTGTTTTCCTGAAAACGGGAGGAAATTAGACAGCACTTTGCAAAGAAAAACTAATCACAGCTCGAGTAAGTTCAAACAAATTGAATAAGAATCACAGCTAGAATTACTAATGCGTTTCTGCGAGGAAACACGTTACAGGTGCGTGCACCACTCTAGGTCATACTTATACAAATGTTTTCATACATCGTACTAACAATTTCCAATGAGAAAGAAACGGAAGGAAGATAACAAGGAGGCATTCTACATGCAGTTAGTACGACGTGAAGGGCCTATGGACTCACTAAACCAATTCACATCATTTCTCCGTGTTCTACGTGTCTACAAAACCTTGCAAGCTGATCCAAGCAGTCCGTCGAGGACGACCTACGTACGCAGCTAGTGGCCGGCGCCCCTGTTGCTGGGCCCGGCCGGCAGCCTCGCCATGAGCATCTCCACCTTCTCCGTCGCCGCCGGGTAGAGCGCCGAGTACGCGGCTCCGTCCACGCTCCTCTCCACTGGCATCGGCCGCGCCGCGCCAGCAAGGCCTGCTCCGGTGACCAGGACGACGACCACGAGCGCCGCGAGTGCCACCGGCCGCTGCCCCGACGATGCCATCATGCACAGAACAGAGCTGACGAGAATAGTTCAAGGCGGTGTAGTTTAGCGCCGGATCTCTGAAGGAAAGGTAGGCGGTGCGTGCGAGTAGAGTACTAGTGTGTGCTACAGCCTACAGGGGTATTTATAGAGGTTGCGGTCTGGTGATGGCGGATGGGTGAGGTTGACGAGTAGAAGAATGGAGATGGTGAATGGAAAGGAGGTGAGCTGAGGTCATGGAAAATGACGTGCGGGCTGCTGCCCGCACGAACCAGGGCCACCGTTCCTTCCTTGGGCCTGCAAGTCAAGACGTGGCAGCCGGCAGGCGCCGCTAGCCATTTCCAGCCGATGCCCGATGGGTCTCACAGTCACAGGCTCACAGCTGGGCGTGTAGTGCAAAACTGACGCTAGCTCTCACAGCTGGGATTCGATTCGTGAAGGAGACGACCTCGGTGGTGACCCTGAAGCGGGCGAGCGAATCTGACGGGCGCGGTCGGTGTTATTTTAGCCAGCGGAAGAACCCGAACTCAGATATATGAACCCAAAGTCAGAAAGGCAACAGAGTCGACCGATTGATTACTCCAGTCCGTACGGACGGCAAGAAGAAGAGGTCAGGTTGAAACTTGCCTTCCAGGTTGCAGAGGTAGGCCGCTTCATATGAACGCCACCCAGCGAACGAGCAGGCCGCCACTACATGGCTACGTGTGCCGTACTGTTATTCTTGTGGAAATTCCAGTTTTAGGTGAAAAAGTCAATATTGCCTGAAAAAATTAACGGCCAGAATTTACTTGCTCACACCCTCTCATCAGCATAATCCGGACTTGGCAAATCCGGTCCCTCAAACCAGACGGGCCCTCATATTTCATTCCGGACATCCACATATCGCAAATCCATGCAAATACGATCATGCAATACAATGTCGCACGTAAATAACTATTATTGGTATCAAGTATACATAGCGTTTACATAAAATTTATTTGAAGTACCAAACTCAAGCATTGCATCCTTGGTTGCCATTGTGGATCCACATGTGCTCCACAAGATCATTGAGTAGCTGTGTGTGCACCTGCTGATCTCGAAGATTTTGATACATCTGCGGAAAGTTCATAAGCTGAGCCGCATCTTGATCTTCCGGGATTTCAACTTGTTCTCCAGGTGCTTCGAAATCAAGGGTTTCGGCTACACCATCACCCTCATCCTCGACAATCATATTGTGCAGAATAACACAACATGTCATCAACTGCCACAAAGTTTCTGATTCCCACATCATTGCAGTGCTCCGCACAATTCTGAAACGAGCCTGAAGAACACCAAATGCCATCTCCACGTCCTTCCTAGCCGCTTCCTGCATTGTTGCAAAGTGGCTCTGTTTATTGCCACACCGCTCGGATATGGTCTTCACAAACGTCGTTGTAGCGACCCGGCCTCAGATGGTCAAGTCTCTGTGCTCAGATGTCATCCCTGGATCAGTAATGCTGACACCACACAGTACTTCGAAGGATTTATAACAGAGTAGCAATCACACACTTATTACATCGAATGTCTCAAAGAGAACTTATTACAATAATATGGCTTAAGGCCATCTAATGCGATAACAGCGGAAGGCTTGGAAGATAAAGTGAGTCCATCAACTCCAACGGCATAGCTGAGCTGCACGGCAACGACCTACGAACCTTACTCCTCGTCTGAAAAGTCTGCAACATAATACATTGCAGCCCGAGAACGGGTCAGCACATGGAATATGCTGGCAATGTAACACAAAAGAGCAATAACAGAATAATGCTACCACTACATGCATATTTGGCTGGTGGAAAACTCTATGGTTACAATTTTGCGAAAAGCCAATTTTTCCCTACTACAAAGGAATCAATTTTGATTTAACTATCATGGTAGTTGAAACATCATTTGAGAAGGTAACCCCAACTCAATGATCCCAATTAAAAGTACTTAACAACCCAAGCAATATTAATTAAGAGTGTTGAGATACATGCGAATACTCAAGTACTAGATACTCAGAATTGTCCATAACCGGGGACACGGCTAACCATGATTAGATTGTACACTCTGCAGAGGTTTGCGCACTTTTCCCATAAGACTCGATCGCCTCCGTTGATTCTCGCCTTGCATGGTGTTTTGAGAGACGGATGGCCGAGACCTGATATTTGAAGCATTAACTCTCTACTCCGGGCAGACCATACCAAACCTACAAACCCACTACCTGCTGATCCACCTCTTCAAGAGATTCACGCAACTTACTCACCTATGCTAGAGCCCATAATAGCTTGCGGCTGCACACGGAAGTTTCTAGCATGAATAGACTCAGTTCCTTTGAGCACAGGTGGCGGTCCATAGGAGAATCACACGGTAACCCCGAGATTTCCAAAAATAAAACAGGCAATCACTGGATACCCCAGGTGCCTCAATCCACCCAGATGTGTATTAAAGTTGCCACCTTAAGTAAACCATTAATTAACAATCTCACATCTGTCATGGATATCACTCAAACCTAATCCACGTCTACGAGCATAGCATGGCAATATAAGCATAACGTAGAAGTAACTCCCAAGGGTTTGATAATAAAACAGGACAATAGGTTCTACCTCATCAACTACTTCCCAATACCCATATGTTAAATGCATCCTAATCATGCAATGTTTGAGGATTAATACTAATGCATAAAAACTGGGTATGAAAAGAGTATGATCAATGTGTTACTTGCCTTGCTGACGATCCGGGAATCCTAGAGACTCGTAGTAACACGCTTCGCACTCCGGGAATTCTATCGCAAGCAAACAATAACATACATAAGCAACAATCAAAGATGCACAAGTAAAACTCCAAATAAAAGAGTTTGACCGGAGAGTTCAACTTAAGAACTCTGGTTTGCAAAAAGAATCAAATCAAATGAAGCAACGAAACTCAAACGGCGAAAGAAACAACTTCGTTTTACTAATCTGGACCTAAGTCAAATTTTACAGAATAAAAATCTTGTTTGAGTTGGTTATTTGGAAAGAGAGTTTCGAGATGAAACTCCAGGCACTTGAATCGCCTGATTCCGATAAACGAGCGAAAAGATAAACATGTTTGAATATCGGATCAGAAATCGCGTTCAGAATAATCGCGGAATAAATCCGATAAAAAGAAAAACGACAAACGGCTAAACGGACGAACGTTCGTTAGCAGAAACTAAACGGTGAACACGTTCGTTAGAACGAACGGACAAGCGAACGTTCGCTAAGTAAATAAATCGGGGAAAATAAACCGATCTATATAAAAAACGAACTAGGGTTTTTTTTTCTAAAAAAACCGAAGGGTTTTCTTAAAAAACCGGCGGCGGGGCGGGTACCTCCGGCGAGGTCGTCCGGCGGGGCGGGCGGCTCCGGAGGGGCTTGGCGAGGGGCGGTGGAGCTCGGTGGGTGGCTGGGCGGCGGATCGGGCTCAGGCGGCTCAGGCTCGGGGCTCGTGGCGTGGCGGGTGGTGGCGGGGTGGTGGTGTGGCGGCGGGGTGGCGGCATATATAGGAGGGCGGGCGGGCGACTTGGGAAAGAGGCGCCGGGTGGAGTCGGCTCGGACTCCTCGGCGTCCGTGCCAAGCACGGCGGCATGTGAGGAAAGGCGGCGGTGGTGGGCCTTCGCCCCAGTCGGTATGGTTGTTTTTTTAAAACATTCTGCCGAAGAAAAATTCCTAGAAAAATAAATAAAAATCTAAAAATTCCAAAACAAGTTTTCTCCATCTAAATAAAATATTTAGAACAAGATGAACTTTTCTTGGCTCCTAAAATGCAATTTTAAATCATGCAACATTTTTCTAGGGCAAATAAAAATCCCGAATAAACTCAAATAAAATCCAAAAAATGATTTTAACATTTTTCCTTCGATATTTCAATTATTTTGGAGAAGTCATATTATCTCCCCTCATTTATTATTTTAAAATGAAATATTTTTCCGGAGAGAAATTAATTAAAATCAAATCCTCGTCTTCACTATTTGATAAAAATTCAAATATGAAAATTAGAAAATCCCCAACTCTCTCCGAAGGTCCTTGAGTTGCTTAGGATCTCGAGGATTGCAAACGAGAAACAATAAAATATGATATGCATGGATGATCTATGTATAACATGCCAAATTGGAAATTTGGGATGTTACAAACCTACCCCCCTTAAGATGAATCTCGCCCTCGAGATTCGGGTTGGCTAGAAAATAGGTGCGGATGGTCCTTGCGAATATCCTCCACTCGCTCCCAGGTGGCTTCTCCTCGGTATGATGACTCCACTGAACTTTGCAAAACTTGATCACCTTGTTGCGAGTGACTCGGCTATCCAACTCAAGAATCTTAACTAGCTTTTCCTCATAGGTCAAATTGTTATCCAGCTGAATCGCCTCCAAAGGTACTGTATCATTAAACGGTATATCGGCCATCTCAGCATGACTCTTCTTCAGCTGTGATACGTGAAACACATCGTGAACTCCTGACAATCCTTCTGGTAACTCCAGCTTGTAGGCAACTTCTCCCATCCGTTCCAAAATACGATACGGTCCCACAAATCTCGGGGCTAACTTTCCCTTAACTCCAAAAAGTTTTACTCCCCTCAAGGGTGATACTCGTAGATAAGCTCTGTCTCCAATTTCATAGGTTACTTCCTTGCGTTTTGAATCTGCGTAACTCTTCTGTCTGGACTGAGCAATCTTTAGTCTATCTCTGATCAGTTTAACCTTCTCCTCTGATTCCTTGATCAAATCTGGTCCAAACAACTGACGGTCTCCTACCTCGTCCCACATCAATGGTGTTATACATCTGTGTCCATACAGAGCTTCGAATGGTGCCATCTTCAAACTGGCTTGGTAGCTGTTGTTATAAGAAAACTCTGCGTACGGCAAATTGTCATCCCAACTAGATCCATAATCTAGCGCACAGGATCTGAACATGTCCTCCAGAATCTGATTGACTCTCTTTGTCTACCCATCTGTCTGCGGGTGAAAAGTTGTACTGAACTCCAATCGGGTTCCCAAAGTCTGGTGTAGCTGATGCCAAAACTTTGAAGTAAACTGGGTTCCTCTATCTGATACGATGCTCCTCGGAACTCCATGTAAACATATGATCCTGGTCATGTATATCTTGGCCAACTTTGCACTTGTATACGTTGTTTTCACCGGGATGGAGTGAGCTACTTTAGTCAATCGATCCACAACTACCCATATAGAGTCATATCCTGCCTTGGTTCTGGGTAATCCGGTAATAAAGTCCATACCAAGTTTGTCCCACTTCCATTCGGGTATTGGCATAGGCTAACAGTCCTGCTGACTTCTGATGTTCTGCCTTCACTCTCTGACATACATCGCATACGGCTACATACTGGGCAATATCCTTCTTCATTCCAGTCCACCAGAAACGTTCCTTCAAGTCCAGATACATCTTGGTGTTTCCGGGGTGAATCGAGTATGGTGAGTCATGGGCTTCCTGAAGTATCAACTTCCTGATCTCCAAATTACATAAATTCGGTCCTCAAACCACAAGGTATCTTCGCCCATCCTCTCTCTTATCTCAGCAATTTCTTTGTTTCCTTCTGAGCTTCTCGAATCTTGTCCAACAGTGTCGACTGAACTTCCATTGTTGCAAGAAAACCTCTTGGAACAATCTCCAATCGAAGTTCCATGATCTCTGCAGCTAACTCCTTTGGCATTCCCTTGCTCACAAGAACATTTGCATAACTCTTCCGGCTCAATGCGTCTGCTACGACATTGGCTTTTCCTGGATGATAGTGTAGCTTCATATCGTAATCCTTTATAAGTTCCAACCATCTCCTCATGCGAGGTTCAACTACTACGTGTGAAAATGTACTTCAAGCTCTTATGATCCGTGTACACATCACAGCGGTTTCCAATAAGATAATGTCTCCAGGTCTTTAGCGCATGCACTACGGCTGCTAACTCCAAATCATGCGTGGCATTGTTCAACTCGTGTGGCTTCAGTTGTCGTGAGGCATACGAAAAAACTTTTCCTTCCTGCATAAGCACACATCCAAGTCCCAAGCGAGAGGTGTCACAATACACTTGAAACTCCTTATGTATATCTGGCTAGGTCAGCACTGGGGTTGTAGTCAATCGCTCCTTCAGCTCTTGAAAACTTGTCTCGCACTCCTCCATCCATTTGAACTTAGTATCCTTCTTTAACAATTCAGTCATTGGTTTAGCAATCTTGGAAAAATTCTCAATAAATCTCCGATAATATCCTGCCAGTCCAAGAAAATTGCGGATCTCGCCAACTGAAGTGGGTGCAAACCATTCAGTGACCGACTGAGCCTTACTGTGATCCACTGCTATACCCTCTCCAGATATAACATGCCCAAGAAATCCAACTTCCTTCAACCAAAACTCGCACTTGCTGAATTTGGCGTATAGCGGTGTTCCACGAAGTTTCGAGAACCAATCGCAAGTGTTCCACGTGCTCCTCTTCGTTCTTCGAGTATATCATAATATCATCAATGAATACCACAACAAACTTGTCCAAATACTCCATGAACACCTTGTTCATCATACTCATGAAATAGGCAGGGGCGTTAGTCAGTCCAAATGACATGACCGTATACTCATATAATCCATACCGTGTGGTAAACGATGTCTTGGGTATATCCTTCTCTCGGATCTTCAACTGATGGTACCCCGACCGTAGATCAATCTTTGAAAACACCTTAGCTCCTTGTAACTGATCAAACAGATCATTGATCATCGGTAAGGGATACTTGTTCTTTATCGTTACTTCATTCAGAGCTCGGTAATCAACAACCATCCTCAAGGATTTATCCTTCTTTTCCACCAAAAGTACTAGGGCTCCCCAAGGTGACGAGCTTCTACGAATGTATCCTTTCTCCAACAACTCATTAATCTGCTTCTTAATTTCCTCCAGATCATTTGCTGGCATCCGATAGGGTCTCTTGGATATCGGTCCTGTTCCTGGCAATAGCTCTATCAAAAACTCAATGTCTCTGTCCGGTGGCATACCTGGTAACTCTTCGGGGAAAACATCCGGAAAATCCTTTACTCCGGGTACTTCCTCCTGTACAACTCTCGTGAGGGCGTTTACTTGGCTCCTCCTAGGCACATGCCTAGATACATACTTAATCCTTTTTCCCTCCGGGGTAGTAAGATAAATTGACCTACTAGCACAGTCAATACTTCCTCCATACTTTGACATCCAGTCCATACCTAATATCACATCCAATCCTTGCGACTCCAAGATAATTAGGTCGGACGGAAATACATGTGTGCCAATGATTAGGGGTATTTGGGTGCACCATCTGCTAGCCATGTACTCTGATCCTGACGAGCTCACTAAGAGGGGTGTCCTAAGGGTTTGGGTTGGTAACTTAAACTTTTCCACAAATCCCCTTGATATGTATGAATGCGATGCACCAGTATCGAAAAGAACAATAGCGGTAAATGACTGAACCAAAAACTTACCTATTACCGCGTCCGGCTGCTCTTCAACCTCCTCCACGTTAACGTGGTTCACTTGTCCTTTGTTGAATGGATTGGGCTTCTTCCTGCGCTCCGTTTCCATTCCCATTCTTTCCTTGAGCAGTCATTGGCATAGTGCCCTGTCTTCCCGCACTTGTAGCAAACAACTTGGCTTAAGTCCCTCTTTGTGGGTGTAGATGGGTTAGAGCGGTTCTGGTTATTGTTGACTCCATTCCCATTCCCGTTCTTCGCACCATTATGGTTATGCGATCCTCCTCCAGCATGGGTATGTCCTCCATCGTTATGAACAAGTCCTCCCGAGTTCGGGGTTAAGCGGGGCTTCTGGTGAGCTCCTGAATTGTATTTCCCTTGTCCATACTTCCTCTTACGATTATCAATCTGCTGCTGCTTCCCTTCAATCATTAGAGCCTTATCTACCAACTCCTGGTAGTTGTTGAAGGTTGCTACCATCAACTGCATGCTCATCTCATCATTCAGCCCTTCCATAAACTTCTCCTGCTTTGCGGCATCTGTGGCCACGTCATCAGGGGCATAACGTGATAGCTTGCTAAACTCATCCACGTACTGGCCAACAGTACGGTTCCCCTGGTGTAGATTGCGAAACTCACGCTTCTTCATCTGCATAGCTCCAGTCGAGACATGGGCAGTGCGAAAAGCCTGCTGAAACTGAGCCCAAGTGACAGTGTCGATAGGATAGGTGGTTGTGAAATTCTCCCACCATGCTGCTGCAAGTCCATCCAGTTGGTGTGCGGCAAAACGCACCTTCTCAGCATCTGTGCATCCTGCGGTGGTTAACTCCCTTCCAATACGACGTAGCCAATCATCTGCAACTATTGGCTCGATGCTACTGGAGAACACCGGCGGCTGTAACCTTAAGAAACGGGCGAGGTTATCCACTGGCGGTGGGTTGTTGTTGTTGGCATTGATGTTATTGGCATTGCCCTGGTTCTGAACTAGCAATTGCATCAAGGCATTCTGCTGCTGGATCAACTGGGTGATCTCCGGTGGGAAAACAAACTCGGGGTCTCTCCTCAGAGGCATCTGATGGGTTTTAGATGGAAGAGATTAGAATAGAAAAAGATCTAGGGGAGAAACACTACCCATATGTATATGAGGCAAACACAAGCATTCGTTCAATCAATCAAGCAAGGGCATACAAAACGTTCTAGGAATATCGCAAAAAGTGCTCACTACTACTAGTTACATGGGGGAAATGCTATTATCATATGGTGGTCATCTAGAAATTTTGATCGGTGGAAGACTCCATGATGTCTGCTCCAGCTTCATCTTCGTAGTCATCATCACTTGAATCAGAATCAGTGTCGTCGATGATGATGTAGTTGTCCGGACGAATGGGGTCTTCTCTCGAAACTGGTCTTCCCATGAAAATTCTGATCTTCTCAACTAGGTCGTCATTCTTCTCCAATAGGGTCTTGATTTCCTCCTCATATCCATCGCGTGTGAACTTAAGTTCTTCCTCCACTCGATGATCCGGTCTTCGCCTTCTTCAACTCGATCATGTCTGCAAGACATCTGGTTCTCTGACGTCGAATGTGCTGGTTTTGCTCTTGGATAAAGGCTGCATGAACTATCCTTCCTGGTCTTGATCATCTCCCATTGTTCATCTCGGCGCCCACATATTTGATAGGTGGTATCCTCAAGTTCCTTGTTGTAGATTTCTCCAATGCGTCCCATGGTAATATGAGCTGCCATACTCTTACCAAGTGGGTGCTTCTCCAAGTGGGTGCTTCGAAAGAAAACTCTATGGGTTTGGAATTTGGCAAGAACGTTCTTCCTAGAACTCGTACTTGAATTATCCAGCGCTCTTCTTCCGGTAGAGTGGCGTTGTTCGTCCCAGTGAAGCTTGGTATTCCAATATTCAAGTACCTAGTGACTTCCTTCAAGTGGCGTCCAAAAGGTGTGTCTTCATCTGGTTGTGCAAACTTGGTCTTCATCTCCTTCATCCTAAAGAGTGGAAAAGAAGAGGAGTCAGAAATGAGAAGAGAAGTGTGACCTATGGTTTATCTTAGTGGTCGTGTCCTACACTCAGCGTCTGCTCTGATACCATCTTGTAGCGACCCGACCTCAGATGGTCAAGTCTCTGTGCTCAGTGTCATCCTGGATCAAGAATCTTGACACCACACATACTTGAAGGATTTATAACAGAGTAGCAATCACACACTTATTACATCGAATGTCTCAAAGAGAACTTATTACAATAATATGGCTTAAGGCCATCTAATGCGATAACAATGAATGCTTGGAAGATAAAGTGAGTCCATCAACTCCAACGGCATAGCTGAGCTGCACGCAACGACCTCTGAACCTTACTCCTCGTCTGAAAAGTTCGCAACATAATACATTGCAGCCGAGAACGGGTCGACACATGGAATATCTTGGCAATGTAACACAAAAGAGCAATAACAGAATAATGCTACCACTACATGCATATTTGGCTGGTGGAAAACTCTCTGATTCTGAGTTTTGCGAAAAGCCAATTTTTCCCTACTACAAAGGAATCAATTTTGATTTAACTATCATGGTAGTTGAAACATCATTTGAGAAGGTAACCCCAACTCAATGATCCCAATTAAAAGTACTTAACAACCCTAGCAATATTAATTAAGAGTGTTGAGATACATGCGAATACTCAAGTACTAGATACTCAGAATTGTCCATAACCGGGACACGGCTAACCATGATTAGATTGTACACTCTGCAGAGGTTTATGACTTTTCCCATAAGACTCGATCGCCTCCGTTGATTCTCGCCTTTGCATGGTGTTTTGAGAGGCGGATGACCGAGACACCTGATATTTGAAGCATTAACTCTCTACTCCGGGCAGACCATACCAAACCTACAAACCCACTACCTGCTGATCCACCTCTTCAAGAGCTTCACGCAACTTACTCAACTATGCTAGAGCCCATAATAGCTTGCGGCTGCACACGGAAGTTTCTAGCATGAATAGACTCGATTCCTTTGAGCACAGGTGGCGGTCCATAGGAGAATCACACGGTAACCCCGGATTTCCAAAATAAAACAGCGATCCTTGGATACCCCGGTGCCTCAATCCACCCAGATGTGTATTAAAGTTGCCACCTTAAGTAAACCATTAATTAACAATCTCACATCTGTCATGGATATCACTCAAACCCAATCCACGTCTACGAGCATAGCATGGCAATATAAGCATAACGTAGAAGTAACTCCCAAGGGTTTGATAATAAAACAGGACAATAGGTTCTACCTCATCAACTACTTCCCAATACCCACATGTTAAAGGCATCCTAATCATGCAATGTTTGAGGATTGAAACTAATGCATAAAAACTGGGTATGAAAAGAGTATGATCAATGTGTTACTTGCCTTGCTGACGATCCGGGAATCCTAGAGACTCGTAGTAACACGCTTCGCACTCTGGGAATTCTATCGCAAGCAAACAATAACATACATAAGCAACAATCAAAGATGCACAAGTAAAACTCCAAATAAAAGAGTTTGACCGGAGAGTTCAACTTAAGAACTCCGGTTTGCAAAAAGAATCAAATCAAACGAAGCAACGAAACTCAAACGGCAAAAGAAACAACTTCGCTTTACTAATCTGGACCTAAGTCAAATTTTACAGAAGAAAAATCTTGTTTGAGTAGGTTATTCGGAAAGAGGGTTTCGAGATGAAACTCCAGGCGCTTGAATCGCCTGATTCCGATAAACGAGCGAAAAGATAAACAGGTTTGAATATCGGATCAGAAATCGCGATCAGAATAATCGTGGACTAAATCCGATAAAAAGAAAAACAACGAACGGCTAAAAACAACGAACGGCTAAACGAACGAACGTTCGTTAGCAGAAACTAAACGGTGAACACGTTCATTAGAACGAACGGACAAGCGAACGTTCGCTAAGTAAATAAACCGGGGAAAATAAACCGATCTATATAAAAAACGAACTAGGGTTTTTTTCTAAAAAAACCGAAGGGTTTTCTTAAAAAAACCGGCGGCGGGGCGGGTACCTCCGGCGAGGTCGTCCGGCGGGGCGGACGGCTCCGGAAGGGCTCGGGGCTCCGGCGGCGGTGGCGAGTGGCGGTGGTGGTGGGGGTGGTGGTGTGGCGGTGGGGCATATATAGGAGGCGGGTGAGGCGGCTTGGGAAGGCGCTGGGTGGAGTCCGGTGGAACTCCTCGGCGTCGAGCCAAGCACGGCCATGCTGGGAAGGCGGCGGCGGCAGCTGGGCCGTTTGCTTTCAGTGGGCCTTGCCCGGTCAAAGTATAAGGTTGTTTTTTTAAAAAACATTCACAAGAAAAATTCCTAGAAAAATAAATAAAAATCTAAAAATTCCAAAACAAGTTTTCTCTGTCTAAATAAAATATTTAGAACAAGATAAACTTTTCTTGACCCCTAAAATGCAATTTTAAATCATGCAACATTTATCTAGGGCAAATAAAAATCCCGAATAAACTCAAATAAAATCCAAAAAATGATTTTAACATTTTTCCTCCGATATTTCAATTATTTTGGAGAAGTCATATTATCTCCCCTCATTTATTATTTTAAAATGAAATATCTTTCCGGAGATAAATTAATTAAAATCAAATCCTCATCTTCACTATTTGATAAAAATTCAAATATGAAAATTAGAAAATCCCCAACTCTCTCCGAAGGTCCTTGAGTTGCTTAGGATCTCGAGGATTGCAAACGAGAAACAATAAAATATGATATGCATGGATGATCTATGTATAACATGCCAAATTGGAAATTTGGGATGTTACAGCCGCCCACTGAGGATAGATAGCATTGGCAAGATAGTACCCCATGTGTAGTCTCGGCCATTGACGGTCTCGTTGCATGGCGGTGATTCCTCATTGCAAAGCCTCCTAAACACCGGAGATCATTCAAGCACGTTGATGTCGTTGTCAGAACCGGGCACTCCAAAGGAAGCATGCCAAATCCATAAGTCATGTGATGCCACCGCTTCCAGTATGATGGTGGACTCTTTGGTGTGACCTTGATACATTCCCCACAGACCTTTGGGGTAGTTTTTCCAGTGCCAATGCATGCAATCAATTGATCCCAGCATTCCTGGAAACCCCCTTGCCTCTCCAATAGCCAAAAACTTCTCCGTGCCCTGCACATTTTGGTTCTCTGAGATACTCCGGTCCACACACCACGGCAAGGGAAAATTTGACAGCAGTCTTCAGGCACATGCTCTCCCCATCCTGACCATCTCACCAACAGGGTCTACAGCAGTACCAAGTGTAAGCTGTTGGTGAACGTTGCAGAAAATTAAAATTTTTCCTACGGTTTCACCAAGATCCATCTATGAGTTCATCTAAGCAACGAGTCAAGGGAGTGAGTTTGCATCTACATACCACTTGTAGATCGCGTGCGGAAGCTTGCAAGGGGATGGTGATGATGGAGTCGTACTCGACGTGATTCAGATCACCGATGTCCAAGTGCTGAACGGACAACACCTCCGCGTTCAACACACGTGCGGGACGGAGGCGTCTCCTCCTTCTTGATCCAGCAAGGGGAAGGAGAGGTTGAGGAAGATCGCCCAACGGCAAAGACGACGGCGTGGTGGTGTTGCAAAGAAGATACTCGGCTGTGGCTTTGCAAGCTGCAGAACGGAGGAGGAGATGTGTTGGGAGGGAGGGCTGCGCCTTGGAGATGTGTACAACAGCCCTCCCTCCTCCTCTATTTATAGGGGAAGGGGCAGGGGCCGACCCTCTAGATGAGATCTAGAGGGGGGCGGGCAGGAGGGAGGCTTGCCCCCAAGCAAGGGGCGCCCCTTAGGGTTTCCCCCAACCCTAGGCGCATGGGCCCAAGGTGGGGCGCCCAGCCCTCCAGGCTGGCTCCTCCCCTGCGGCCCATGTGGCCCTCCGGAGGTGTCCCCTCCCGGTGGACCCCCGGAACCTCTCCGGTGGCCCCGGTACAATACCGATAAGCCCCCGAAACTTTTCGGTGTCCATATGACAACTTCCCATATATAAAACTTCACCCCAGGACCATTCCAGAACTCCTCGTGACGTCCGGGATCTCATCCGGGACTCCGAACAACATTCGGTAGTCACATACTAGTATTCCTAATAACCCTAGCGTCACCGAACCTTAAGTGTGTAGACCCTACGGGTTCGGGAGACATGCAGACATGACCGAGACGACTCTCGGGCAATAACCAACAGCGGGATCTGGATACCCATGTTGGCTCCCACATGCTCCTCGATGATTTCATTGGTTGAACCACGATGTCGAGGATTCGATCAAACCCTGTATACAATTCCCTTTGTCAATCGGTACGTTACTTGCCCGAGACTCGATCGTCGGTATCCCAATACCTTGTTCGGTCTAGTTACCGCAAGTCACTTTACTCGCATCAGTAATGCATGATCCGTGTACAACACCTTGGTCACCTTGAGCTCATTATGATGATGCATTATGGAGTGGGCCCAGAGATACCTCTCCGTCATACGGAGTGACAAATCGATCTCGATCCGTGTCAACCCAACAGACACTTTCGAGATACCTGTAGTGCACCTTTATAGTCACCCGCCACGTTGTGACGTTTGATACACCCAAAGCACTCCTACGGTATCCGGGAGTTACACGATCTCATGGTCGAAGGAAGAGATACTTGACATTGGCAAAGCTCTAGCAAACGAACTACACGATCTTTGTGCTATGCTTAGGATTGGGTCTTGTCCATCACATCATTCTCCTAATGACGTGATCCCGTTATCAACGACATCCAATGTCCATAGCCAGGAAACCATGACTATCTGTTGATCACAACGAGCTAGTCAACTAGAGGCTCACTAGGGACATATTGTGGTCTAAGTATTCACACGTGTATTACGATTTCCGGATAACACAGTTATAGCATGAATCAAAGACAATTATCATGAACAATGAAATATAATAATACTTTTATTATTGCCTCTAGGGCATATTTCCAACAGTCTCCCACTTGCACTAGAGTCACCAATCTAGTTACATTGTGATGAATCGAACACCCATAGAGTTCTGGTGTTGATCATGTTTTGCTCGCGAGAGAGGTTTAGTCAACGGATCTGCGACATTCAGATCCGTATGTACTTTGCAAATATCTATGTCTCCATCTTGAATATTTTCACGGATGGAGTTGAAACGACGCTTGATGTGCTCGGTCTTGTGAAAACTGGGCTCCTTGGCAAGGGCAATAGCTCGGTGTTGTCACGAGAAGAGTTTGATCGGCCCCGACGCATTGGGTATGACTCCTAGGTCGGTGATGAACTCCTTCACCCAAATCGCTTCATGCGCTGCCTCCGAGGCTGCCATGTACTCCGCTTCACACGTAGATCCCGCCACGACGCTCTGCTTGTAGCTGCACCAGCTTACTGCTCCACCATTCAACATATACACGTATCCGGTTTGTGACTTAGAGTCATCCAGATCTGAGTCGAAGCTAGCGTTGACGTCCCCCTTTACGACGAGCTCTTCGTCTCCTCCATAAACGAGAAACATGTCCTTTGTTCTTTTCAGGTACTTCAGGATATTCTTGACCGCTGTCCAGTGTTCCTTGCCGGGATTACTTTGGTATCTTGCTACCAAACTTACGGCAAGGTTTACATCAGGTCTGGTACACAGCATGGCATACATAATAGATCCTATGGCTGAAGCATAGGGGATGACACTCATCACTTCTTTATCTTTTGTCGTGGTCGGAGACTGAGCCAAGCTCAATCTCACACCTTGTAACATAGGCAAGAACCCTTTCTTGGACTGATCCATTTTGAACCTCTTCAAAATCTTATCAAGGTATGTGCTTTGTGAAAGACCTATGAGGCGTCTCGATCTATCTCTATAGATCTTGATGCCTAATATATAAGCAGCTTCTCCAAGGTCCTTCATTGAAAACACTTATTCAAGTAGGCCTTAATGCTGTCCAGAAGTTCTATATTATTTCCCATCAAGAGTATGTCATCTACATATAATATGAGAAATGCTCTGAGCTCCCACTCACTTTCTTGTAAACGAGGCTTCTCCATAAGTCCGCATAAACCCAAATGCTTTGATCATCTCATCAAAGCGAATGTTCCAACTCGAGATGCTTGCACCAGCCCATAAATGGATCGCTGGAGCTTGCATACTTTGTTAGCGTTCTTAGGATCGACAAAACCTTCCGGCTGCATCATATACAGCTCTTCCTTAAGATGTCCGTTAAGGAATGCCGTTTTAACGTCCATCGCCATATCTCATAATCATAGTATGCGGCAATTGCTAACATGATTGGACGAACTTCAGCTTCACCACGGAGAGAATGTCTCGTCGTAGTCAATCCCTTGAACTTGTCGATAACCCTTAGCGACAAGTCGAGCTTTATAGATGGTAACATTACCATCGCGTCATCTTCTTCTTAAAAATCCATTTGTTTTCTATTGCTCGCCGATCATCGGGCAAGTCTGTCAAAGTCCATACTTTGTTTTCATACATGGATTCTATCTCGGATTTCATGGCTTCAAGCCATTTGTTGGAATCTGGCCTGCCATCGCTTCTTCATAGTTCAAGGTTCACGTTGTCTAACAACATGATTTCCGTGACAGGGTTGCGTACCACTCAGTGCGGAACGCTTCCTTGTGGACCTCACGAAGTTCAGTAGCAACTTGATCCAAGTACCTTGATCATCATCATTATTTTCCTCTTGGTTGGTGTGGGCATCACAGAACATTTTCTGAGCTTCACCACTTTCCGCTCGAGAGGTAGTACTTCATCGAGTTCTACTTTCCTCCCACTTACTTCTTTCGAGAGAAACTCTTTTTCCAGAAAGCATCCATTCTTGGCAACAAAGATTTTGCCCTCGGATCTTAAGTAGAAGGTATACCCGATAGTTTCCTTAGGGTATCCTATGAAGACGCATTTTTCCGACTTGGGTTCGAGCTTTTCAGGTTGAAGTTTCTTGACATAAGCATCGCATCCCCAAACTTTTAGAAATGACAGCTTAGGTTTCTTCCCAAACCATAATTCATACGGTGTCGTCTCAACGGATTTAGACGGTGCCCTATTTAAAGTGAATGTAGCTGTCTCTAGAGCGTATCCCCAAAATGATAGTGGTAAATCGGTAAGAGACATCATAGACCGCACCATATCCAATAGAGTGCGATTATGACATTCGGACACACCGTTTCGCTGAGGTGTTCCAGGCGGCATGAGTTGTGAAACGATTCCACATTTCTTTAAGTGTGTACCAAATTCGTGACTTAAGTATTCTCCTCCACGATCTGATCGTAGGAACTTTATCTTTCGGTCACGTTGATTCTCTACCTCATTCTGAAATTCCTTGAACTTTTCGAAGGTCTCAGACTTGTGTTTCATTAAGTAGACATACCCATATCTACTCAAGTCATCAGTGAGAGTGAGAACATAACGATATCCTCCGCGAGCCTCAACGCTCATTGGACCGCACACATCGGTATGTATGATTTCCAACAAGTTGGTTGCTCGCTCCATTGTTCCGGAGAACGGAGTCTTGGTCATCTTGCCCATGAGGCACGGTTCGCATGTGTCGAATGATTCATAATCAAGAGACTCTAAAAGTCCATCAGCATGGAGCTTCTTCATGCGCTTGACACCAATGTGACCAAGGCGGCAGTGCCACAAGTATGTGGGACTATCATTATCAACTTTACATCTTTTGGCATCCACACTATGAACATGTGTAATATTGCGCTCGAGATTCATTAAGAATAAACCATTGACCATCGGAGCATGACCATAAAACATATCTCTCATATAAATCGAACAACCATTATTCTCAGACTTAAATGAGTAGCCATCTCGTATTAAACGAGATCCAGATACAATGTTCATGCTCAAACTTGGCACCAAATAACAATTATTAAGGTTCAAAACTAATCCCGTAGGTAAATGTAGAGGCGGTGTCGACGGCGATCACATCGACTCTAGAACCATTCCCGACGCGCGATCGTCACCTCGCCCTTCGCCGGTCTCCGTTTATTCCGCAGCTCTGCTGTGAGTTACAAATATGAGCAACGGCACGGTATCAAATACCGTGAGTTACTACGAGTAATCGGTAAGGTATACATCAATTACATGTATATCAAATATACCTTTGGTGTTGCGGCCTTCTTATCCGCTAAGTATTTGGGGCAGTTCCGCTTCGGTGACCCTTCCCTTGCAATAAAAGCACTCGGTCTCGTGCTTGGGTCCATTCTTTGACTTCTTCCCGATGGCGGCTTACAGGCGGCAACATCCTTGCCGTCCTTCTTGAAGTTCTTCTTGCCCTTGCCCTTCTTGAACTTAGTGGTCTTATTGACCATCAACACTTGATGTTCCTTTTGATTTCAGCCTCTGCTGACTTCAGCATCGAGAACACTTCAGAATGGTCTTCACCATCCCCGCATGTTGTAGTTCATCACAAAGCTCTTGTAGCTTGGTGGGAGCGATCGAGGATTCTGTCAATGACCGCCTCATCGGGAGGTTAATGTTCATTTGGGTCATACGGTTGTGCAACCTGGACATCTTAAGGATGTGCTCACCTTGTAACTGTTTTCCTCCATCTTACAATCTGTAGAACTTGTCGGAGACATCATATCTCGACCGGGCATGAGCTTGGAAAACTAGTTTCAGCTCTTCGAACATCTCATATGCTCTGTGATGCTCAAAACGCTTTTGGAGCCCCGGTTCTAAGCTGTACCATGCCGCACTGAACGAGGGAGTAATCATCAGCACGAGTTTGCCAAGCATTCATAATGTCTTAGTTCTCTGGGACGGGAGTGACGGAGTCCTGGACTAGGGGGTGTCCGGACAGCCGGACTATCAATATCCGCCGGACTCCCAGACTACGAAGATAGAAGATTGAAGACTCCGGCTCGTGTTCGGAAGGTACTTTCCTTGGCGTGGAAGGCAAGCTTGGCAATATGGATACGTAGATCTCCTACCATTGTAACCGACTCTGTGTAACCCTAGCCTCTCCGGTGTCTATATAAACCGGAGGGCCTTAGTCCGTAGGACAACATTACATCTCAACAATCATACCATAGGCTAGCTTCTAGGGTTTAGCCTCCTTGATCTCATGGTAGATCTACTCTTGTACTACCCATATCATCAATATTAATCAAGCAGGACATAGGGTATTACCTCCATCGAGAGGGCCTGAACCTGGGTAAAAACATTGTGTCCCTCGTCTCCTGTTACCATCCGCCAAGACGCACTGTCGAGGATCTAACCGACATGCTAGACTACGACTCCGATGACATCGACGCTATGGACGATGATGCCGGAGACGAATAGGACCCAGCGCCCACAGGGCACTGGAAGGCCACTTCGTCATATGACGTCTACATGGTGGATACCCCAAAAGAAGGGGAAGGCAAAAAAGCAGCGGAGGAAGATTCTTTGAAGAAGTAGCCTAAACGCCGGCGTCAGCGGTGCCGCTCTAAATCCCGCCACAACAAGAATGGAGAATCCGGCATGGGAGACAACAACACTTCGGAGAGTGCCGAAGACGATCCCCTCCTGCAAAACTCAGCGCAGGAGGACGCAGAAGCAATCCCTCACGACAGGGCGGCAGACGAAGGGGTTGAGGACGATAACTATATGCCTCCCTCCGAAGACGAAGCGAGCCTCAACGATGATGAATTCGTCATACCCGAAGATCCCGTCGAACAAGAGCACTTCAGGCGCAGGCTCATAGCCACGGCAAATAGCCTAAAGAAAAAGCAGCAACAGCTTCAGGTTGATCAAGATCTACTAGCCGATCGATGGACCGAGGTCCTCGCGGCCGAAGAGTATAAACTCGAACTCCCCTCCAAAAGTTACCCAAGACGCAAGCTGCTCCCCCGATTAGAGGAGGAAGCATACATACCTTTATCACCAGCGCACGACATGGCTGAATGACCACCCCGTGGTCGTGACAGAGAGGCATTCAGGCCTCCAGCCAAGACCGTACCCCAACATCAATCCAAGAGTACGAAGCCAAAAGGAAACGCGCCGGACTTGCGAGACATCTTGGAGGACAAAGCAAGGCAATCCAGATCCATCTATGGATCACGTGGGCACCCTACGACCCATGACGAATACCGTCGCGCCGGACATAACACCGGCCGGGCCGAATACAGCAGACAGCACTCCGTCGAGCTGCGTCGCGATATCGCTCAATACAGGGGCGCCGCACACCCGTTATGCTTCACTGATGAAGTAATGGATCATCAGATCCCCGAAGGGTTCAAACCCGTGAATATCGAATCTTACGATGGTACAACAGACCCCGTGGTGTGGATCGAAGATTCTCTTCTCCACATCCATATGGCCCGCGGCAACGATCTCCACGCCATCAAATATCTCCCACTCAAACTTAAAGGACCGGTGCGGCATTGGCTTAACAGCCTGCCCGCAGAGTCGATTGGGTGTTGGGAAGACCTGGAGGCCGTGTTCCTTGATAACTTCCAAGGTACATACGTGCGACCACCAGACGCCGATGACCTAAGCCACATTATTCAGCAGCCAGACGAATCGGCCAGACAATTCTGGACACGGTTCTTGACGAAGAAAAATCAAATCGTCGACTGTCCGGATGTGGAGGCCCTTGCAGCCTTCAAACATAACATCCGGGACGAATGGCTAGCCCGGCACCTGGGGCAGGAGAAGCCGAAATCCATGGCAGCCCTCACATCGTTAATGACCCGCTTCTGTGCGGGAGAGGACAGCTGGCTAGCCCGCAGCAACAATCTCCGCAAAAATTCTGGCAGTCCGGACACCAAGGGCAATCACGGCAGGTCACGTCGAATCAAAAACAAACGCCGTACTAACGGTGACGACAAATAGGATACGGCAGTCAATGCCGGATTCCGAGGCTCCAAACCCGGTCAACGGAAGAAGCCATTTAAAAGAACAACTCTGGGCCCGTCCAATCTGGACAGAATACTCGACCACTCATGCCAGATACATGGCACCCCCGAAAAGCCAGCTAATCACACCAATAGAGATTGTTGGGTGTTCAGGCAGGCTGGCAAGTTAATTGCCGAACACAATGACAAGGGGCTAAATAGCGACGACGAGGAAGAGACCCGCCGCCCGAACAAGAGGGCGAAGGGTTTCCTCGCAAGTGCGGATGGTGAATATGATTTACGCGACCCATATACCCAAGAGGGAGAGGAAGCGCGACCACGGGACGTCTATGCGATGGAGCGATCGCCCAAGTTCAATCCATGGTCCTCCTATCCGATCACTTTTGATCGACGAGACCATCCGACTCAGATACGCCATGGCGGATTCGCCGCATTGGTCCTAGACCCAATCGTCGATGGATTTCACCTCACAAGAGTCCCGATGGACGGCGGCAAGAGCTTTGAACCCGCTTTATCGGGACACACGGTCGCAAAATGGGCATAGACCCATCCAGATCAAGCCTACTAAGACAACCTTTAAAGGTGTCATCCCAGAGTGGAAGACAAGCAGACAGCTCCGTAACATCTGGAAGTGGTCTTCGGATCCCGGACAATTTCGAGCGAAGAGTTAATCTTTGATATAGTCCCGCTCAGAAGCGGCTACCATGCCCTGCTTTCGGACGAACAGCGCTTATGGGTTCAAGCGGTGCCGCATTATGCATACCTAAAGCTCAAGATGCCAGGCCCTCGCGGAGTCATCACGGTCAATGGGAATACGGAACGCTCCCTCCGAACGGAGGAACATACAATGCTCTCATGGTAAATCTGAGCAGCCTTCTACGGCAATTCTCTAGTCCGGCAACTAAAAAGCCGGACACATTAAAACGCGCCCAGAGCAACAACAACCAAGACCACCTAGCACGATCAGAGCACGCGTAGCAATGCGGCCCCAACCCCCGCCTGCGCGTGGTCACTAGAGTAACACTCCGCGTACATCATTACGCTTTGGAGATACCATGGGCGCAGGGGAGGGGCTTAACCACAAGGATTAAAAAGTGCGGCTCGACCACACCAGGGGCTCGTACAAACGCCCCCCTTGGTTTTACTTCTTATCTTTTCCTTTTTTTTATACAGGACTCCACTAAACAGAAGCCCTGTCCGACGGCGAACTTGCCGAATTCACGATACAACAGTCAGGGATTAAAGAAGGCTGCGACGAACACTCAGGTGGTCTCCATTACGAGCATTAAATTCAATTACATACACCAAGTCTGCAGCTTATCACGGAGGGGACATGTTAATTTAGTTGAATCCCTTGCTTACAAGACTATTTGTATCAGTCCGCTCTATCGCCAGACCTTCTTTCATAAATAACGCAGCATTTCCTTCTTGCAAGTACATTACTTTTTCATTGCAATTGCGTTATATTTTACATATGTTCATTATATGAAATCTTGCACCCGTATATTTTGGTACGGCCGAATACACCAGGGGCTTCTGTTCCCCATGTTATGGTGTGATTAAGTCCGAACACTTTCACAAGTGCGGCACCCCAAACTTATAGCATTATATGAATCAGCTCCGAATCATGTCTTGGGTCAATAGTTGGGTTTGCCCGGCTCCTATGTTTTGGTACCTTACGTTCCGTTCCGTCGGCTAAGGTAGCACTGCGAGAACCACTGCGATTGCGCCCCGGTTGAGCCGGGTTAACGCCTCAGTGGAGAAAGCTAAAACCGATCGGCATGATAAGGCGAGACTAGTCGCTGTTCGAGAGGTTCTTTCGGTCCTTAAAGGCTCATGCCGCTCGAGCTAAGTTCGGATGATGTCCGACGAAGGCGTGGATAGCGCCCGGATTCGGTCTTCGAATACCGGGGCTTCACGAAATTTAAAATTATAGAATTCTATGGCTAAGTGAGAGTGTTCAAGCATTATAAGTCCGTCGCCTTGTTCGTCGTGTTGAGCGCCTCCTAGATGGACCCAATAATGGGAACAAGATTGCTCAAGTTTATCACCGAACACCCCAGCACTCTTGGCTTGGGGGCTGAAGCCAACGACTTGCCATCTCTCGATTTTACAAACGGCCGCATGAAGGTAATATTTTAAATTCAACAAAGCGTTGCTCATGGCGCATATAAACGAAGTTTTCAGCGCCGCAGGATAAACACACTGGCGAGTTCACTCAAGGATTACATTAAGGGGGCACTCATCCGCAATATCGCGGGCTCCCTTCAGGACAACTTTATAGTATCGCTCCGGCGTACGGTGCTCCTTTCCCGGAGGCGGCGGATCCGTGAGAAGCTTCTGCGCATCCAGCTTGCCCCATTGCACCTTTATGCGGGCAAGGGCCCGACGAGCGCCTTCTATGCAGGCGGATCGCTTGATCACATCCAGCCTGGGGCATGCATCCACTAGCCGCCGCACTAGGCCAAAGTAGCTGCCAGGCATGGCCTTCCCAGGCCACAGCCGGACTGTGAGGCCCTTCATGGCCTCCTCACCACCTTAGGAGTTCGACCAGCTGCTTCACTGGTCGCTTGGGGCACCGGATGGCGGCCTCAGCGATCGAGACCGAAGACCTTCTCCGTTGAGCTCCCCTCCTCGCCACGATAGAATGCGGCGGCATCAGACGCACTACACGGCAGATCTGCAAACGCCCCTGGAGAGCTCCGAATTCGGGTAAGTATCCGGTAATTTACATTAACATGCTTGCTCTGCATGAAAAACGCCTTACCCACCGCTATCTTCTTCATGTCCTCTATTTCCATATGGGCCTTCTGGGCCTCGGCCTTGGCGGACTCGGTCCTATCGAGAGCCGAGGCAAGCTCGGACTCTCGAGTCTTGAGTCACGCTCCAAACTCTCATGTTTTTTCATGAGAGCCTGGACCTCTTGCCGAACTTCCGCCACCAGCGCCGCTTGCTTTTCTCGCTCGATCCGTTCGTGGTCAAGATTATGTTCGCCACGGACACGGCATCCTTCGTGGCTGCCACCTCGTTAGTGGCCCTTGCATTACATATATTATCCTGGTTAATCTTGTTTGCAACCAAAACCCTTTTTCTCAGAAGGTACCTATTTAAAGGGTGTTATTCACCTTCTTTTCCTTGAGTTGCCTCTTGGCGTGGCGAGCTCTTGCTCCGACCGCTCAAGATCTTTCTTCAGCGCCTCGACCTCCGCCGTTAACGCGGCAGAGGTCAACAGCAGCAACTCGCAAACCCATATCGACATATTTTTAACAACCTGCAGATATCTTGTTAGATCCTTAGTCCGGCTTTTCTTTCCGAACACCGGACTAAGCATCAGGGGCTACTGTCTATGCGGTATTATATTACTTAATTTTAACCTTCTTACCTCAAAGCCTGTTAGAAGGCTGTTGCAGGCTTCGGTCAGCCCGCCCTTGGCGAGCTGGACCTTCTCAATCACCGCACTCATGAGAGTGCGGTGTTCTTCCTCGATGGAGGCGCCTTTGAGCGCCTCCAGCAGGTTATCCGGCGCCTCCAGTTGGACGGGGGCCGCCGGCGCCACAGTCCTGCCCTTCTTTTGAAGGGGCCGCTTGCCGGACTCCGGAACCACTGCGGGTTCCGATATGGAGTCCGGCACAAAGTCCGGGGGGCTGTCTGACGGCGCCTCCGGAGCCTCCTCCTGGTGCGTCCCCCTGTGGGATTCCGCCTCGTCGTCCTCGGCGCATGGGGTAGAGGCAGTCGGGATGGAATTTACATCCGACGGCGCCAACGACCCGCTCATCGAGTCGGGAAAGTCGTCACCGGCCGGACTAAGGGAACAATGCGGCATTAGAAGGACACCACGTGACATACAATATACGGCACATGAATGATCCGGATACTTACGATCCTGCCGGACGCCGGGCCCTTGGAGGCCACTCTTCCTCGCCAACATTGATGTTGGCAAAACTGTCCGGGGGGATAGTTCTCCCCCTCTTCGACCCTTTGGCCGCCCCGGTTGGGGAGGCCTTCCTCTTCCTCTCTCCCTCCTCCGGGAGAGAGTGCTCCTCCTCCTCCTCCTCGTCTTCGGGAGGAGTCCTCGTCGAGTCGTCGGGACGTTGATTGCGGGAACTCTTTCGAGTCCCGGCCACCTTCTTGGCCTTCTTCTCTCCGCACCACACGGTGCCGGAACCAGCAGCCTTGCTAAATGGGCATTCATTGGTTCTTCCGCATGGGAGCCGGGCTGATGAGCAGCTCGGCCTTCTCCATCCATTCTGTCAAAGGAAGAGGCAGATTAAAAACCTCGCTAGAGTCAATCTAACTACTACAAGTGTCCCGTAATGGGGTGAATCACTTACCCGTCCGACGGAGACCGCAAGCTGAATCCAGCGGTCTTGATCGCGGATCTTGGCGCATCGGCGCTCTTGAACAGAACCCTCGAGGCAGCTTCAGACGTTGTATCAAGAGCCCGCTCAACGTCTGGTGCTGTTCAGCATTAAACTCCCACAGATTAAATGCCCTTTCTTGGCATGGGAGAATCCACGGGAGGAGCATGACTGGACCACGCCGACGAGCCGGAGCCCATTGCTCACCAGCTTCTTGATGCAGGCTCAAGTCCCGTCACCTCCACCGGATCACCCCACCGCAAGCCCTTCTCTTTCGGGAGGTGAGCTGCGAGGGATTCCAGATCTAAATTCGGGGGCCGCCGCCCATGTAGGCTTGCGCGGCTCGGTGATATAGAACCACCCCGATTGCCAGCCCTTGACGGAGTCCACGAAGGTCCCTTCTAGCCAAGGGACGTTGGGCAACTTGCCCAACATAGCGCCTCCGCATTCCGCTTGCGTCCCCTTCACAACCTTCGACTTGACGTTGAAGGTCTTGAGCCACAGGCCGAAGTGGGGCCGGATGCAGAGAAAGGCCTCGCACACGATGATAAACGCCGAGATGTTGAGGACGAAGTTGGCGCCAGATCGTGGAAATCGGGCTGTAGTAAAACATGATCCCCGGACGAATGGATGGAGCGGAAAGCCCAGTCCGCGGAGGAAGTGGGGAAGGAAAAGACCCTCTCATGAGGTCTGGGTAGGAACGAGCTGCCCGCATCGGGCAGCCGATCGCGATGTCTCCGGAAAGGTATCCGGCGTCACAAGAAGCTTGGTGATGTCCTCCTCCTTGGCGGTGGAGGCCATCCATTTGCCTCCCCTCCGGACATGTTCGGAGAAGGGTCGAGGCGGAATGCGCGACTTAGGCGTTGGAGCTTGGGTTCGCGAGGATAGATGAGCAAAGGAGGAAGAAGGCGAGGTGAGAAGGTAAATCCTTATCCCTTATATATAGGCGGACGAAAATATACGCCCTCACCGCCCGGTAAAACTCGCTTATCTCCCAGCGCCACCATCAATAGCGGTTGGGTTACCCACACACGTATTGATGAGAATCCCGAATAAGGGGAACACGATCTCGCTCGACGGGGCGTGTTAAGGAAACCGCCGCTAAACGTTTGAAGTGGTACAAGAATTCAAACAAAGGCTTGGTGCGGTGTGATGTCACGCCACATAATACGTCAGCAGATTGGATCGGAGTATATGTTTTATTCTCTCTATGTTTGGAATGTGGAAATTATTTTGAAGAGCCGGACACTATCATGGTGTTCATTATCTTCTCCGGATTATTCAAGGGAGGAACCCGCCTTGCAATGCCGAACATTATGCACGCCGGACTTATCGTCATTGAAGACCGGTTCGAGGCTCTTGAGGAGTCTGGACTAGGGGTGTCCGGACAGCCGGACTATCAATATCCGTCGGACTCCTGCATCACGAAGATAGAAGATTGAAGACTCCGCTCGTGTCAGGAAGGTACTTTCCTTGGCGTGGAAGGCAAGCTTGGAAATACGGATACGTAGATCTCCTACCATTGTAACGACGACTGTAACCCTAGCCTCTCCGGTGTCTATATAAACCGGAGGGCCTTAGTCCGTAGGACAACATTACATCTCAACAATCATACCATAGGCTAGCTTCTAGGGTTTAGCCTCCTTGATCTCGTGGTAGATCTACTCTTGTACTACCCATATCATCAATATTAATCAAGCAGGACGTAGGGTATTACCTCCATCGAGAGGGCCTGAACACAGGTAAAAACATTGTGTCCTCGTCTCCTGTTACCATCCGCCTAGACGCACAGTTCGGGACCCCCTACCCGAGATCCGCCGGTTTTGACACCGACAGGGAGCGTCACCTAGCGGTCCTTCTAGGACATATTGCTTCCTGGCAGCTATGAGGATGATCCTCGGGTTAGGACCAAATCCGTATAGTTGCTGCCATCATCTTTCAGCTTGGTTTTCTCTAGGAACACGTTGAAGTTCATGTTGACATGAGCGTTGGCCATTTGATCTACAATACATATTTGCAAAGGTTTTAGATTAAGTTCATCTAATCAAATTATGAACTCCCACTCAGATTAGACATCCCTTTGGTCATCTAAGTGTTACACGATCCGAGTCGACTAGGCCGTGTCCGATCATCACGTGAGACGGACTAGTCATCGTCGGTGAACATCTTCATGTTGATCGTATCTTCCATACGACTCGTGTTCGACCTTTCGGTCTCCGTGTTCCGAGGCCATGTCTGCACATGCTAGGCTCGTCAAGTTGACCCTAAGTGTTTTGCTGTGTAAAACTGTCTTACACCCGTTGTATGTGAACGTAAGGATCTATCACACCGGATCATCACGTGGTGCTTCGAAACGACAAACTGTAGCAACGGTGCACAGTTAGGGGAGAACACTTCTTGAAATTTTTGTAAGGGATCATCTTATTTACTACCGTCGTCCTAAGTAAACAAGATGCATAAACATAATAAACATCACATGCAATTATATAGTTGTGACATGATATGGCCAGTATCATATAGCTCCATTGATCCCCATCTTCGGGGCTCCATGATCATCTTGTCACCGGCTTGACACCATGATCTCCATCATCATGATCTCCATCATCGTGTCTTCATGAAGTTGTCACGCCAACGACTACTTCTACTTCTATGGCTAACGCGTTTAGCAATAAAGTAAAGTAGTTTACATGGCGTTCTTCAATGACACGCAGGTCATACAAAAATAAAGACAACTCCTATGGCTCCTGCCGGTTGTCATACTCATCGACATGCAAGTCGTGAATCCTATTACAAGAACATGATCTCATACATCACAATTCATCATTCATCACAACTTCTGGCCATATCACATCACATGATCAATCTTTGCAAAAACAAGTTAGACGTCCTCTAATTGTTGTTGCATCTTTTACGTGGCTGCAATTGGGTTCTAGCAAGAACGTTTTCTTACCTACGAATAACCACAACGTGATTTTGTCAACTTCTATTTACCCTTCATAAGGACCCTTTTCATCGATTCCGCTCCAATTAAAGTGGGAGACAGACACCCGCCAGCCACCTTATGCAACTAGTGCATGTTAATCGGTGGAACCGGTCTCACGAAGCGCACGTGTAAGGTTGGTCGGCCGCTTCATCCCACAATACCGCTGAAGCAAGAAAAGACTAGTAGTGGCAAGCAAGTTGACAAGATCCACACCCACAACAAAATTGTGTTCTACTCGTGCGAGAGAGAACTACGCATAGACCTAGCTCATGATGCCACTGTTGGGGAACGTTGCAGAAAATTAAAATTTTTCCTACGGTTTCACCAAGATCCATCTATGAGTTCATCTAAGCAAAGAGTCAAGGGAGTGAGTTTGCATCTACATACCACTTGTAGATCGCGTGCGGAAGCTTGCAAGGGATGGTGATGATGGAGTCGTACTCGGCGTGATTCAGATCACCGATGTCCAAGTGCTGAGCGGACAGCACCTCCGCGTTCAACACACGACGGGACGGAGACGATCCTCCTTCTTGATCCAGCAAGGGGAAGGAGAGGTTGAGGAAGATCGCCCAATGGCAGCACGACGGCGTGGTGGTGTTGGTGCAAAGATAGACTGGGGCTTGCAAGCGCCAGAAGCGGAGGAGGAGATGTGTTATGGAGGGAGGGCTGCGCCTTGGAGATGTGTATAGCAGCCCTCCCTCACCCCTCTATTTATAGGGGAAGGGGCAGGGCCGACCCTCTAGATGAGATCTAGAGGGGGGCGGCGGCAGGAGGAGGCTTGCCCCCAAGCAGGGGCGCCCCTTAGGGTTTCCCCCAACCCTAGGCGCATGGGCCCAAGGTGGGCGCGCCCAGCCTCCAGGCTGGCTCCCTCCCTTCTTGGCCCATGTGGCCCTCCGGGAGGTGGCCCCTCCGGTGGACCCCGGAACCTCTCCGGTGGCCCCGGTACAATACCGATAAGCCCCCGAAACTTTCCGGTGTCCGTATGACAACTTCCCATATATAAAACTTCACCTCCGGACCATTCCGGAACTCCTCGTGACGTCCGGGATCTCATCCGGGACTCCGAACAACATTCGGTAGTCACATACTAGTCTTCCTAATAACCCTAGCATCACCGAACCTTAAGTGTGTAGACCCTACGGGTTCGGGAGACATGCAGACATGACCGAGACGACTCTCGGGCAATAACCAACAGCAGGATCTGGATACCCATGTTGGCTCCCACATGCTCCTCGATGATTTCATCGGATGAACCACGATGTCGAGGATTCGATCAAACCCTGTATACAATTCCCTTTGTCAATCGGTACGTTACTTGCCCGAGACTCGATCGTCGGTATCCCAATACCTTGTTCAGTCTCGTTACCGGCAAGTCACTTTACTCATCAGTAATGCATGATCCCGTACAACACCTTGGTCACCTTGAGCTCATTATGATGATGCATTACCGAGTGGGCCCAGAGATACCTCTCCGTCATACGGAGTGACAAATCCGATCTCGATCCGTGTCAACCCAATGACACTTTTGGAGATACCTGTAGTGCACCTTTATAGTCACCCAGTTACGTTGTGACGTTTGATACACCCAAATCACTCCTACGGTATCCGGGAGTTACACGATCTCATGGTCGAAGGAAGAGATACTTGACATTGGCAAAGCTCTAGCAAACGAACTACACGATCTTTGTGCTATGCTTAGGATTGGGTCTTGTCCATCACATCATTCTCCTAATGATGTGATCCCGTTATCAACGACATCCAATGTCCATAGCCAGGATACCATGACTATCTATTGATCACAACGAGCTAGTCAACTAGAGGCTCACTAGGGACATACTTTGGTCTAAGTATTCACATGTGTATTACGATTTCCGGATAACACAGTTATAGCATGAATAAAAGACAATTATCATGAACAATGAAATATAATAATACTTTTATTATTTCCACTAGGGCATATTTCCAACATAAGCATCCTCAGAGCAGCCATGCACTTCTGCTTGGTCGAGAAAGAAAGTTGGCTGCAGCAATCCCTTCTCAGCTTGAAATAGTCGTCGTGTGCCTCCACTCCCTCCACAATGCGCAAAACAATGGTTTCCGCATGTGAAGATGGCGACGAAACCATGGATCATCCAGGAAAGCAAGTGTGGGAGCAATGTAGTCACTGTACAGTAGCTTTGCTGCGGACACTCTGTCCCGATTGATCACTCTTCTCCTTTTGATTGAGCCCTTGAAGTTCAGAATATGTTCCACTTGCCGGTCCATTTCCTCTTGCATGCTCATGAGCATGATCATGTCCACTTCTCCGCCCGAATCCGACGAATCGAAGAACTCATCTTGAATCATTTGGTCAAGCTCCATCGGTCCATACTCCTCGTCCGATGAAGCATCGAAATCCATCATTTACCTAACAAAATCACAATAATTCTGGTCGGTCAATGTATCGAACAATCAAGCACAAGGCGGAGCCGGAGAGTTGCCGGACGTACCACGGTAGCGTCCAGGTCGGCAATGACGTCCCCCACGGCGAGGACGGGAGCGCTCTTCCGGAGCTGGCGGCGGAGAGCCTGCGAAAGGCTGCGGAGAAGGTGCGACGATGGAGCGCGTGACGGGCAGCGCGGAGGAGGAAGAGAGGAGATAGAAAATGGATCTGGCTGGTCTGCGGGGTGGATTTGGTGCAATTTTAGGTGGGGCCACACCGTCAGGCCGACATGGCGGGCTTGCCCGGGAGCCCCCATATCCTCCCCATATTTGGGCCAGATATGGGGGGTGCTGGTTAGCCGGGCGTTTGAGGGGCCCGTCTGGTTCAAAAAAATCGTGACCGGGTAGTGACCGGGCGGCCCGTCGGGGCATATGAGGCGGGTTTGAGAGGCTCGGTTGTAGATGCTCTAAGCCCCCTCTCAGCAGTATAAGGTACCGTAAAAACTCTTATTATATATTCGAGGCACGTGAGGATACACAAAATTAAACGGCTAGTGATCCATGCAACCCCATCACACTCACCCTGGACTTCCCCACTAGCCACGCCAATCTACAATGCTTCACCTTCCAATTGTTTGCATTCCATCGCTGCATCAAAAGCCCTTTGGGAGCATCTCTAACAGAGTCGTCATATAGGCATGATCAGCATAATAATCATCAATATCATGATTTTGGCCTAAAAATCCACTCTAGAAGAGTTGCCATTGCCCTCTGACCCTCGGTCATCGTAATTTATGGAGTACGTTCTATATACGATTCACAAGGCTTCATATTTGGATGCTTGGAGCCTCGATATCCATCAGCCAACCGCTAGCGCCGGAGGGAAGTTCACCTCCCTCCTCACCTTGTGAAGTCTTCTACACAACTTCTATTTTTGTAGACTTTGTTGGTCTTCAAGCGCAAAGTTTTGTAGTACATCGGGAAATTTCCTCAAGTGGATGACCTATTTTTTATCAATCCGCTGGAGGCGTATGATTATTGTATTCTCCTCTTAAGCAACTCTGCAATAATATATAAGAAGTCTCTTGTGTCTCCAAAACACTTAATACAATTATCAATTGTATAGGTGCACTAGTTCAGCGAAGATTGATAAATATGATGGTACATAGGTAATATGGATGGCGGTGATATTTTTGTAAGTTCTGGATATTCAAAATAGTAAGGTAACACTATGAAAACATGACTTAAATGAGGTATACAATTCTTGGACACACCCAGGGTTTATAGATTTCACTAGTGTCAACTCCCAACTTGATAACTTCACTGAAATAAATGGTACAACCTCACAAAAATTATTTTTTGTTGGATCAATTCCGGAAGTGATAACATAGACATGGCTAGCCATGCCTTTAAGTTTGTCTTTCTAATATATAGGGCACACCCCAATGTCACCCAGCCAACCTCAAAAACCATAGTAGGCAGTCACTTCATGATCTATATCGTTTAATATATCGCAAACGAGTCATCAATGTCACTACGGGTTTCTCCAGGGATTATACTACGTATAAATCACATAATAACATTAACTCCTTAAGTTAAAAAGCATGAACAAGATTTGATCCATAATGTTACTCAACGTAAGAGGTGCATCATACAATTCAACTAATCATCAATTCCCAAGGTCATAATCATCATGGCAATTCATAATATCAACAAAGGGAGGTACTTGACACATAGCTGCATTCACAAACCCTTAGCCTCAAAGGGGGAATACTCTTAGATAGCCATGGGAGCATCAAGGCTTGATGTAGGGATTGAAGATGAAGGTTTCCTATGATAGAGTGACAGATCAAAGAGAAAACAAACATCACCTTGAAAACGCGATGTGGCTGCGGCTACAAAATCCTTGATAGATTGGAGGCTGCTGGGGGGGGGGTATATAAGCCATCGGTCACCAGAGGCACCCAGGTGGACCCCCATAGGCCATAAGCACCCTAGGGGCCATGGTGCCTACACTAGGAGCCTAGGCAATGGGAGACCCCCTGAAGTGGACTTGTACCCTGATTCACTCCCCGCACAAACACTCAAAACCTATTTTTTTCTAACACTATTCAGGGACACTCTCTATGATGTTTTTCTGAAATTCCAAAAACACCAAAAATAAAAACATACACTGGATTAGTATGTTCAATAAAAGGTAATAAAAATATGCCCAAAATGTATGGATTGATAGCAAAGTAGCATGAATCCTGAAAAAATTATCGATATGTTTGATACGTATCAGCATCCCTAAGCTTAATCCATGCTGGTCCTCGAACATGTAGATGACAACAAAAGACAATTTTTGGATATGAATGGTACCAATCGTGATCTTGGTCAACTATTGTAATACTTATGGTGAGTCTAAAGCAATAAAAGAAGTGTTTGGCAAATTTCTATATTAACAATCTTCAACTATCTCAATGCATACAAAAGAAGGCCCCACATAGCCTTTGATAATAAAATGCAACAAGTCAAATTCACCACCGCCAAAGGTTTAGAAAGAATGTCAAGTTTCTTGGGTAAATAATGATAATCATTAACGCAAAGTGTATTTAAATGTTAATCAATTATAGGCAAACCCTTAATACAAGACCAAATACAATCACTTGTTCTATGTTTGCTCTATTCACAATGTTGCCATCTTCAAAATTTGAGCGCAAGTATGAGTTTATGCCATAGTCAAGGCAAAGAGAAATTAATTTTTGGGGGTTTCAAAGAAGTCAAAAACAAGAAAGTCTCGCAACAATGCAACTGACCATTAGGAAAAGAGGAAGACCTTATGATCGATATCGCACAAGAAGTAGGGATTGCCATACAACTATGCACATGTATCTAAATATAATGAAATCTCTCCTATGGACTAGTGCAGGTGCATCCAACTTGCATGCTCATGAAGATGTAGAGCTCATTTGAGGAGGCTCATCATTGGAATAACAAATCAAGTTCCATAATGTGAAATTCCCCACTAGTGTATATGAAATCATGAACTCTCAACCATGAAATGCAATGAAGTGTCTCTTTGGCACATTTTTTTGTTTGTATCCTTTCTCAATTTTTTCCCCCAAGGTAGAAGCAGCACCTCACAACAGCCGTTACACTTTTCTCAAATTCATCTAAATGCAAGCACAACTCTTTCTATGAACATGAAAGTGTTGGGGAACGTAGTAATTTCAAAAAAATTCCTACGCACACACAAGATCATGGTGATGCATAGCAACGAGAGGGGAGAGTGTTGTCTACATACCCTTGTAGACCGTAAGCGGAAGCGTTAGCACAACTTGGTTGATGTAGTCGTATGTCTTCACGGCCCGACCAATCAAGCACCGAAACTATGGCACCTCCGAGTTCTAGCACACGTTCAGCTCGATGACGTCCCTCGAACTCCGATCCAGCCGAGTGTCGAGGGAGAGTTCCGTCGGCACGACGGTGTGGTGACGATCTTGATGTTCTACCATCGTAGAACTTCGCCTAAGCACCTCTACGATATTATCGAGGTGGATTATGGTGGAGGGGGGCACCGCGCACGGCTAAGAGATCCAAGGGATCAATTGTTGTGTCTTTGGTGCTAGCCCTTCCCCTCTATTTATATGTTGAGCCCCGGGTTCGAAACTTGGAGCAAAAGCCTCCTCAAAGTCGGTTTTGCCCGAAAGGAAAGATTCCCACTCGGACTCCAGGACCAAACGCCACAATACTTGGCGTCTGGCCCAGACGCCATGGGCCTCGGCGTCTGGCCCAGGTCCAGACGCCAGGGTCTCCGGCGTTTGGCCACCTGGCCTCCGCAAAACTCCTTTTGCACCGACCTAAAGCCTCATGGGCTTTACCCCTTGGCCTAACCATATCATCCAATATATGAATCTTTACGTCTCGACCATTTCGAGACTCCTCATCATGTCCCCGATCTCATCCGGGACTCCGAACTCCTTCGGTACATCAAAACATGTGAACTCATAATATAACTGTCATTGAAACCTTAAGCGTGCGGACCCTACAGGTTCGAGAACAATGTAGACATGACCGAAACACATTTCCGGTCAATAACCAATAGCGGAACCTGGATGCTCATATTGGCTCCCACATATTCTACGAAGATATTTTATCGGTCAGACCGCATAACAACATACGTTGTTCCCTTTGTCATCGGTATGTTACTTGCCCGAGATTCGATCGTCGGTATCTCAATACCTAGTTCAATCTCGTTACCGGCAAGTCTCTTTACTCGTTACGTAATGCATCATCATGTAACTAACTCATTAGCTACATTGCTTGCAAGGCTTATAGTGATGTGCCTTACCGAGAGGGCCCAGAGATACCTCTCCGACAATCAGACTAACAAAACCTAATCTCGAAATACGCCAACCCAACATGTACCTTCGGAGACACCTGTAAAGCTCCTTTATAATCACCCGATTCGTTGTGGACGTTTGGTAGCACACAAAGTGTTCCTCCGTAAACGGAGTTGCATAATCTCATAGTTACAGGAACATGTATAAGTCATGAAGAAAGCAATAGCAACATACTAAACGATCAAGTGCTAAGCTAACGGAATGGGTCAAGTCAATCACATCATTCTCCTAATGATGTGATCCCGTTAATCAAATGACAACTCATGTCTATGGTTAGGAAACTTAACCATCTTTGATTAACGAGCTAGTCAATCTGAGCATACTAGTGACACTATGTTTGTCTATGTATTCACACATGTATTATGTTTCCGGTTAATACAATTCTAGCATGAATAATAAACATTTATCATGAAATAAGGAAATAAATAATAACTTTATTATTGCCTCTAGGGCATATTTCCTTGATCTCCCACTTGCACTAGAGTCAATAATCTAGTCACATCGCCATGTGATTTAACACCAATATTCATATCTGTATATGATTAACACCCATAGTTCACATCGTCTTGTGACCAACACCCAAAGGGTTTACTAGAGTCAATAATCTAGTTCACATCGCTATGTGATTAACACCCAAAAGAGTACTAAGGTGTGATCATGTTTTGCTCGTGAGAGAGGCTTAGTCAACAGGTGCATCACATTTGAGCCGTATGTATTTTACAAATATACTATGTCTACAATGCTCTGCACGGAGCTACTATAGCTAATTGCTCCCACTTTCAATATGTATCCAGATTAAGAATTAGAGTCATCTGGATCAGTGCCAAAACTTGTATCGACGTAACCCTTTACGATGAACCTTTTTGTCACCTCCATAATCGAGAAACATATCCTTATTCCACTAAGGATAATTTTGACCAATGTCCAGTGATCTACTCCTAGATCACTATTGTACTTCCTTGCCCAAACAGGGCAGAGTATACAATAGGTCTAGTCCATAGCGTACTTTTATAGAACCTATGACTGATGCATAGGGAATGACTTTCATTCTCTTTCTATTTTCTGCTATGGTCGGGATTTGAGTCTTACTCAATTTCATACCTTTGCAACACAGTCAAGAACTCTTTATTTGACTGTTCCATTTTGAACTACTTCAAAATCTTGTCAAGGTATGTACTCATTGAAAATCTTATCAAGGGTCTTGATCTATCTCAATAGATCTTGATGCTCAATATGTAAGTAGCTTTACTGAAGTCTTTTTTTAAAGAACTTCTTTCAAACACTCCTTTATGCTTTGCAGAATAATTCTACATTATTTCCGATCAACAATATGTCATTCATATATACTTATCAGAAATGCTGTAGTGCTCCCACTCACTTTCTTGTAAATACAGGCTTCATCGTAAGTCTGTGCAAAACTATATGCTTTGATCAACTTATCAAATCGTATATTCCAACTCTGAGATGCTTGCACCAGTCCATAGATGGATCGCTGGAGCATGCACACTTTGTTAGCACCTTTAGGATTGACAAAACCTTCTGGTTGTATCATATACAACTCTTCTTTAATAAATCCATTAAAGAATGTAGTTTTGACATCCATTTGCCAAATTTCATAAAATGTGGCAATTGCTAACATGATTCGGACAGACTTAAGCATCGCTACAATTGAGAAAATCTCATTGTAGTCAACACCTTGAACTTGTCAAAAACCTTTTTGCGACAAGTTGAGCTTTGTAGATAGTAACACTACTATGAACGTCCGTCTTCCTCTTGAAGATCCATTTATTTTCTATGGTTTGCCGATCATCAGGCAAGTCCACCAAATTCCACACTTTGTTCTCATACATGGATCCTATCTCAGATTTCATGGCCTCCAGCCATTTTGCGGCATCTGGGCTCATCATCGCTTCCTCATAGTTTGTAGGTTTATCATGGTCTAGTAACATGACTTTCAAAACAGGATTACCGTACCACTCTAGTGCGGACCGTATTCTGGAAGACTTACGAGGTTTTGTAGTAACTTGATCTGAAGTTTCATGATCATCATCATTAGCTTCCTCACTAATTGGTGTAGGAATCACTGGAACTGATTTCAGTGATGAACTATTTTCCAATTAGGGAGAAGGTCTGATTACCTCATCAAGTTCTACTTTCCTCCCACTCACTTCTTTCGAGAGAAACTCCTTCTCTAGAAAGGATCCATTTTTAGCAACGAATATCTTGCCTTCGGATCTGTGATAGAAGGTGTACCCAACAGTTTCCTTTGGGTATTCTATGAAGACGCACTTCTCCGATTTGGGTTTGAGCTTATCAGGATGAAACTTTTTCACATAAGCATTTTAGCCCCAAACTTTAAGAAACGACAACTTGGGTTTCTTGCTAAACCACAGTTCATATAATGTCATCTCAACGGATTTAGATGGTGCCCTTTTAACATGAATGCAGCTGTCTCTAATGCATAACCCCAAAACGATAATGGTAAATCAATAAGAGACATCATAGATCGCACCATATCCAATAAAGTGCGGTTACGACGTTCGGACACACCATAACGTTGTGGTGTTCCAGGTGGCGTGAGCTGTGAAACTATTCCACATTGTTTTAATTGAAGACCAAACACGTAACTCAAATATTCGTCTCCGCGATCAGATCGCAGAAACTTTATTTTCTTGTTACGATGATTTTTCCACTTCACTCTGAAATTCTTTGAACCTTTCAATTATTTCAGACTTATGTTTCATCAAGTAGATATACCCATATCTTCTCAAATCATCTTGTGAAGGTCAGAAAATAACGATACTTGCCACAAGCATCAACACTCACTGGATCGCATACATCGGTATGTATTATTTCCAATAAGTCAGTAGCTTGTTCCATTGTTCCGGAGAACGGAATTTTAGTCATCTTGCCCAAAAGGCATGGTTCGCAAGCATCAAATGATTCGTAACCAAGTGATTCCAAAAATCCATCTTTATTGAGTTTCTTCATGCGCTTTACACCGATATGACCCAAACGGCAGTGCCACAAATAAGTTGCACTATCATTATTAACTTTGTATCTTTTGGCATCAATATTATGAATATGTGTATCACTACGATCGAGATCCAACAAACTATTTTCATTGGGTGTATGACCATTTGAAGGTTTTATTCATGTAAACAGAACAACAATTATTCTCTAATTTTAAATGAATAAACGTATTGCAATAAACATGATCAAATCATATTCATGCTCAACGCAAACGCCAAATAACATTTATTTAGGTTTAACACTAATCCCGAAAGTATAGGGAGTGTGCGATGATGATCATATCAATCTAGGAACTACTTCCAACACTCATCGTCACTTCCCTTCAACTAGTCTCTGTTTATTCTCAGAACTCTGTTTGAGCTACTAATCTTAGCAACCGAACAAGTATCAAATACTCAGGGGCTACTATAAACACTAGTAAGGCACACATCAATAACCTGTATATCAAATATACCCTTGTTCACTTTGACATCCTTCTTATCCACCAAATATTCAAGGCATTTCTGCTTCCAGTGACCATTTCCTTTGCAGTGTAAGCACTCAGTTTCAGGCTTTGGTCCAGCTTTGGTCTTCCTCACGGGAGTGACAACTTGTTTGCCATTCTACTTGAAGTTTCCCTTTCTTTCCCTTTGCCCTTTTCTTGAAACTAGTGGTCTTATCAATCATCAACACTTGATGCTCTTTCTTGATTTCTACCTTCGTCGATTTTAGCATCACGAAGAGCTCGGGAATCGTTTTCATCATCCCTTGCATTATAGTTCGTCACGAAGTTCCACTAACTTGGTGATGGTGACTAGAGAACTCTGCCAATCACTATCTTATCTAGAAGATTAACTCCCACTTGATTCAAGTGATTGTAGTACTCAGACAATCTAAGCACTTGCTCACTAGTTGAGCGATTCTCCTCCATCTTTTAGCTGTAGAACTTGTTGAAGACTTCATATCTCTCAACTCGGGTATTTGCTTGAAATATTAATTTCAACTCCCGGAACATCTCATATGGTCCATGATGTTCAAAACGTCTTTGAAGTCCCGATTCTAAGCCGTTTAAGCATGGTGCACTAAACTATCAAGTAGTCATCATATTGAGCTAGCCAAACGTTCTAGCGTGCGCATATGCTCTGCAATAGGTCCGTCACCTAGTGGTGCATCAAGGACATAATTTTTCTGTGCAGCAATGAGGATAAACCTCAGATCACGGATCCAATCTGCATCATTGCTACTAACATCTTTCAACACAATTTACTCTAGGAACATATCAAAATAAACATATGAAAGCAACAACGCAAGCTATTGATCTACAACATAATTTGCAAAATACTACCATTACTAAGTTCATGATAAATTTAAGTTCAATTAATCATATTACTTAAGAACTCCCACTTAGACAGACATCTCCCTAGTCATCTAAGTGATCACGTGATCCAAATCAACTAAACCATGTCCGATCATCACGTGAGATGGAGTAGTTTCAATGGTGAACATCACTATGTTGATCATATCTACTATATGATTCACATTCGACCTTTCGGTCTCCGTGTTCCGAGGCCATATCTGTTATATGCTAGGCTCGTCAAGTTTAACCTGAGTATTCCGCGTGTGCGACTGTTTTGCACCCGTTGTATTTGAACATAGATCATATCACACCCGATCATCACGTGGTGTCTTAGCACGAAGAACTTTCGCAACGGTGCATACTCAGGGAGAACACTTCTTGATAATTTTTAGTGAGAGATCATCTTAAAATGCTACCGCCAATCAAAGCAAGATAAGATGCATAAAGGATAAACATCACATGCAATCAATATAAGTGATATGATATGGCCATCATCATCTTGTGCTTGTGATCTCCATCTCCGAAGCACCGTCGTGATCACCATCGTCACCGGCGCGACACCTTGATATCCATCGTAGCATCGTTGTTGTTACGCCATCTATTGCTTCTACGACTATCGCTACCGCTTAGTGATAAAGTAAAGCAATTACAGGGTGTTTGCATTTCATACAATGAAGCGACGACCATATGGCTCCTGCCAGTTGCCGATAACTTCGGTTACAAAACATGATCATCTCATACAATAAAATATAGCATCACGTCTTGACCATATCACATCACAACATGCCCTGCAAAAAGAAGTTAGACGTCCTCTACTTTGTTGTTGCAAATTTTACGTGGCTGCTACGGGCTGAGCAAGAACCGTTCTTACCTACGCATCAAAACCACAACGATAGTTTGTCAAGTTAGTGATGTTTTAACCTTCGCAAGGACCGGGCGTAGCCACACTCGGTTCAACTAAAGTTGGAGAAACAGACACCCGCTAGTCACCTGTGTGCAAAGCACGGCGGAAAAACCAGTCTCACGTAAGCATACGCGTAATGTCGGTCCGGGCCGCTTCATCCAACAATACCGCTGAACCAAAGTATGACATGCTGGTAAGCAGTATGACTTGTATCGCCCACAACTCACTTGTGTTCTACTCGTGCATATAACATCACGCATAAAACCTAGGCTCGGATGCCACTGTTGGGGAACGTAGTAATTTCAAAAAAATTCCTACGCACATACAAGATCATGGTGATGCATAGCAACGAGAGGGGAGAGTGTTGTCTACATACCCTTGTAGACCGTAAGCGGAAGCGTTAGCACAACGCGGTTGATGTAGTCGTACGTCCTCATGGCCCGACCGATCAAGCACCGAAACTACGGCACCTCCGAGTTCTAGCACACGTTCAGCTCGATGACGTCCCTCGAACTCCGATCCAGCCGAGTGTCGAGGGAGAGTTCCGTCAGCACGACGGCGTGGTAACGATCTTGATGTTCTACCTTCGCAGGGCTTCGCCTAAGCACCGCTATGATATTATCAAGGTGGATTATGGTGGAGGGGGGCACCGCACACGGCTAAGAGATCCAAGGGATCAATTGTTGTGTCTTTGGTGCTAGCACTGCCCCTCTATTTATATGCTGAGCCTCGGCGTCTGGCCGAGGGCCAGACGCAGGGTCTCCGGCGTTTGGCCCCCTGGCCTCCGCAAAACTCCTTTTGCACCGACCTAAAGCCTCATGGGCTTGACCCCTTGGCCTAACCATATCATCCAATATATGAATCTTTACGTCTCGACCATTTCGAGACTCCTCGTCATGTCCCTGATCTCATCCGGGACTCCGAACTCCTTCGGTACATCAAAACATGTAAACTCGTAATATAACTGTCATCGAAACCTTAAGCGTGCGGACCCTACGGGTTCGAGAACAATGTAGACATGACCGAAACACATTTTCGGTCAATAACCAATAGCGGAACCTGGATGCTCATATTGGCTCCCACATATTCTACGAAAATATTTTATCGGTCAGACCGCATAACAACATGCGTTGTTCCCTTTGTCATCGGTATGTTACTTGCCCGAGATTCGATCGTCGGTATCTCAATACCTAGTTCAATCTCGTTACCGGCAAGTCTCTTTACTCGTTACGTAATGCATCATCCCGTAACTAACTCATTAGCTACATTGCTTGCAAGGTTTATAGTGATGTGCATTACCGAGAGGGCCGAGAGATACCTCTCCGACAATCAGAGTGACAAAACCTAATCTCGAAATACGCCAACCCAACATGTACCTTCGGAGACACCTGTAGAGCTCCTTTATAATCGCCCAGTTACGTTGTGACGTTTGGTAGCACACAAAATGTTCCTCCGGTAAACAGGAGTTGCATAATCTCATAGTTACAGGAACATGTATAAGTCATGAAGAAAGCAATATCAACATACTAAACGATCAAGTGCTAAGCTAACGGAATGGGTCAAGTCAATCACATCATTCTCCTAATGACGTGATCGCGTTAATCAAATGACAACTCATGTCTATGGTTAGGAAACTTAACCATCTTTGATTAACGAGCTAGTCAAGTAGAGCCATACTAGTGACACTATGTTTGTCTATGTATTCACACATGTATTATGTTTCCGGTTAATACAATTCTAGCATGAATAATAAACATTTATCATGAAATAAGGAAATAAATAATAACTTTATTATTGCCTCTAGGGCATATTTCCTTCAGAAAGATCTCTAGATATTGTGCCTCTCGCATTGTACCGGAATGGGCATTTGTCACATCCCAAATTTGAAATCTAGACAATAAATTACGGTCAATTTTAATAAAAAATTGTTGAGGATTGCTTGGTCTTATTGACTAGGAGTTGATTTACTTGAGTGAAATTGTCGCTCAAAATAGAACATTGGAATTATTCAGAACCTGAAATTGTCATTTAGGGATTATTTATAAATGCCAAAATGGAGCTACTAAATTGTGTGTGACTGCTATCAAGTATCTCTGGTTGGAACTATTTTTGTAAAATCCCAAATATTAATTGAAACCCTAAATTCAGTTTTGGAATTAAATTGAACCCTAATAGAACTTAGCCAGATTTTTTATGGAATTTAGGGAGGAAATTGATATCCATAAAATAGGGAGACAATTCAAATATTTAATTTGGCCAAAAAAGTATTTTTAGTAAGTACTCCCCCTGTCCCAAAATATAAGAACGTTTTTAACACTACACCAGTGTCAAAAACATTCTTATATTATGGGACGGAGGGAGTACCAAATAATAATTTGAGTCTCAACAAATGTTCCCAGGTTGATTGGAGAGAATTTGAGTTTTGAATAGATTCAAAACTCAAAAGGGAATAATTACATTATTTCAAATAAGGGTACCAATTTTATGTTTGCAGTAAATATTTTGCTTTAAGTCCTAAGTTTTAAGTTAACGATCTCTATTTTTTTCTAAAATAATTGGAGCAATTTGGTTTTTGAATCAAATCGAAACTCAAAATGGAGAAAAGAAAACAAAAAAAAGATTGAAAAGGAAAAGGCCCAGCCGCTAGAGGCAGCAAGCCAGCCCAGCTAGCGCACAGCGCGCAGTGTAGCCCAGCCGACCCAACTACTTAAATGCGAAGCAGTACGCGCCGTGTTTGAACATGCATTGTGCGCAGTTAATTTGCTCTCGTCGCTGTCACAGGAGATCATCTTGTAGGTTGGCTCAGTGACAAATTTCTGCGCCAAATGATGTTTTTTTAGGGATAGAATGAGGTTGTTCACAAACATAGTCTTAAGATTGTCAATGATGCAGCTTGAGAAGTTCATCGAGCAGAAATGGTACACAATTTTTTTTTCATTCATTTGTTACCTTTTGGCACAATCACATTGTAGGGCCGATAGAACATGCATGATTTAGTAGTGATCGAGGATCGTTGTGGGGGCACAAGTCATCCATAACAATTATGGTCTCAACCATTTCGCTAACAAGCTCTAACTTTAATCAGACATATTGAAAAAACTAACCACATCTCGAGTAAGTCGAGCAAGTTCAAACAAATCGAAGAAGAATCACAGCTTGAGTAAGTTCAAACAAATTGAACTAGAATCACAGCTCGAGTAAGTTCAAACAAATTGAAAAAGGATCACGCCACACGTGGCATGCGCGGTCAGTCATCTTCATGCAAATCGTTTAACAAACTGAAAAGGAATCACAACTCAATTTACTAATGTGTTTCAGCGAGAAAATACATTATCAAGTGCGTGTGCTCCGCTCTAGGTCATCATACTTTTGTAATCTTCGTAGTAATAATTTCCAACGAGAAAAGGAAAAGGAAGGAGGATATCAAAGAGTCATTCTATCTTCAATTATTACGACGTGAATGGGCCTATGAACCCTACCCACTGTGTACGTGTCTACGAAACCTTGCAAGCCGATCAACCGATCCAAGCTGTCCGCCGGCGACGTACGTAGCTAGTGGCCGGCGCCCCTGTTGCTGGGACCGGCCGGCAGCCTCGGCATGAGCATCTCCACCGTCTCCCTCGCTTTCTCCGTCACCACCACCACCGCAGGGTACACCGCCGAGCCGTCCCCGCTCCTCCCCGCCGGCTCCGCCCGCGCCTCGCCAACGAGGCCCGCTCCGGCGACCAGAAGAACGACCGTGAGCACGGCGAGAGCCACCATGCGCCGCCCCGACGATGCCATCATGCACAGAGCTGGCGAGGATCGATCAAGGTGGTGAAGCTTCGCGCCCGAACCCCGGAGAAAACGTACTTGACGCGCGCGAGTTTGCACTGGCTGTTTGCTGGTTGGTGCAGTGTGCGTGAGTGCGCATACAAGGGTATTTATAGAGGTGGCGGCCGACCGGCCTGGTGTACTACGTGCCAATGGTTGGGTGAGGTTGCCAATGGCGCGTGAGCTGAGGTGCTGACCAAGTGACCAATCGGCATGGAGAAACTGAAGGTGAGAACAGAGGGTTCAAACCAGAGGTGCACTGATTCTGTTCCGGTGGGCTGTCTGCGAGGAAGAGGAAAGGGGCATTGAGCACGTAGGTGCTGGCTGCTGCCGTGCTCGCTCCGATTAAGGTCAGATGCCGGCAGCTCGCCATTTTCTGCCGATGTGCCTCGCAGTCACAGCTGGACGTACGTGCGTCGAGTCTGTATAAATAGAAAAACTGACACTAACTCTGTTTCAGTGTGTTGTTTACGCCGAGGAGAGGGCCGTTTGTCGGTGGAGTAAATTGCACAAAACCACCACTTTGAAGGTTAGGTTTGCAGAAAACGCTACGATACATTTTTTTGCAGAAAACACCGTGTTTACCGTAATCTTTTTGCAAATAACACTGATCGGCGGATTTGGCTCAATTGAGTGTGTTTATGACATATGGGGGCCGCTAGTCAGGCTGAGGTGGCACCGCTTAACATTTTACATGTAACGGTGACAATTGGTAACGGTAGCATCATGTGTGAGCCTGTGGGGTCCACCTGTCATTGAAAGAAAAGAAAAAAATCCAGTTCGTCTTATCACTGTGCCGCCCCAAATCTCAAATCTCAGTTCACCAGCCCGTCGTCGCCCGTCCCGCCGCCGGCCGAGGCAAAGTCCGCCGTTGCCAGCGCTGTTCCCAAGTGTACGCTGAGGTCATTGCCCATCCCGACCCCGGCCATGGCTGGGGCTTCCGTCGCCCGTCCCGACCGCGGCGTGGCAGGGGCTGCGGGCTGCCTCGCCCGTCTCGACCCCGACCGAGGCGAGGGCCGCCGTCGCCGTTGCCGCACTAAAGGGGGAGCAGAGGACGCCGCCCGTCTCATCCCTGACCGAGGGGCGGCCTTCTGCCACGCGCCAAGGACGCCGTCGCCATTGCCGCACCGAGGGGGAAGCAGAGGACGCCGCCCGTCCTGGCCCTGGCCGAGGGGCTCCCTTCCGCCATGCGCCAAGGACACCGTGCGCGCAGTCCAAGACAACTGCATCGCCGGGGTCGCCAACCTCATCCAGGTCCCGCCGGCGCTCGCGGCCATCGCTCGCGGTGGAGGAGGACGAATCCGAGGTGCAGAGGGAGCAGCGGCTCGATTCTTGCTGGACCTGGGCGAGGGCTGGTTAATGGCGGCGAAATTCGTCGAGCTCAGGGCCATGGCGATGGGCGGCGGCGGCGCTCCGCATGCTGCTCTACTGGTTCGAGGGAGATAAGAGAGACAAAATTGGGATGAAACGCTGACAAGTGGGCCCCATGTTCGGCAAAACGGTTCAATGTAACGGTGTTAGAAATTAGTGCCACGTCAGCCTGACTGGCAGGCCCCATCTGTCATAAACGTGCTCAGCCGAGGCAAATCCGCCAATCAGTCTTATTTGCAAAAAGATTACAATAGACACGGTGTTTTCTACAAAAAAATGTATCGTAGTGTTTTTTGCAAACCTAACCTTCAAAGTGGTGGTTTTGTGCAATTTACTCGCCTCGGTGGCTTTGCCTTAATTTGAGATTCCTGTCGTGAAGATCGGCACGCCACACCTTGGTCCTGACAATACAATGGGCGAGCGAACCTGACGAGCGGTCGGTGCTCTGAGCCGTCAGGGAGAAGCTGAACTCAGACACCCACTGTAACAGCCCCGATCTAGGGAGGAGGCAGGAGAGGAGGAATGGCAGGGAAAGGGGATCTGGGAGGAAGGGAGAGGAGGCCGAGAAGAGAAGAACAGCTTCTCGATCTGTCTTGTTGCTTGTTCATCAATACCCACTCACACACAGCCGTGAGGCTTAAGTACAACACGGCCGCAGTCCACCCACGCACACCTACTACCCAGCCACCTCGGGTCAACCTGTAAGAGTTGCGTTTCCTTGCTCCACGTCAATCCTCCTATCTTGTGGCCCCAGCTCGTCAGTGCCCTGCGGTGGCTGCGGGGTCGCAGCGTCAGTCGTGACATTCGCCCCTCCTTGAGTGCCGTCTTGCCCCCAAGGCAGTGTGGTTGGGAATTGTTGTTGAAGCCGAACGGGATCTTCCCATGTTGCCAACGATGCAGGGAGTCCTTCCCAGTGGATCAAGAGGCGAGTGTTCTCCTTGCTCGCCGTTCTGACCTGCTTGGCGGCTAGAATAGCCAGCGGCACATGTTCTGCCTGCAAAATCTCGTTAGCAGGAGGTAAGTCAGGGTTTACCTGTACCTCAGCGCCTTCTGCCTTCTTCAACAGAGAGACGTGTACCACCGGATAGATTTTACTTGTGGGAGGAAGATCTAGTTTGTATGCCACTGTCCCCACATTGGAAATGATCTTGTACGGGCTGTAATACCTGAAGGCAAGTTTCTGGAATGGCCGTTGAGCGATAGATGTCTGAATGAATGGCTGCAACTTGAGCAGCACTGAATCCCCGACTTCAAACGAACGCTCAGTCCGGTGCCAATCAGCCTGTGCCTTCATGCGATCCTGCGCCTTCTTCAGCTGTTGTTGCAAATGCTCTAACATAGTCTCCCTCTCTCGTAGCCACGCTGCCAGGTCTAGAACGGAGCAGCTGTCGACCTGTGACACTCCAAACTCACGAGGCAGGTGGCCATATATGACCTCGAATGGAGTTCTGCCCAGCGATGAGTGAAACGAAGTATTGTACCAGAACTCTGCGAGCGCTAACTATTTCGCCCAGTTGGCCGGGCATGCGTGAACAGCACATCGCAGATAGGTCTCCAGGCATTGGTTCACCCGTTCCGTCTGTCCATCCGTCTGCGGATGATAAGATGAACTCATGCGCAGCTCGGTGCGACAAAGTTTGAACAGCTCCTGCCAGACATTGCTCGCAAACACTCTGTCCCGGTCTGATATAAGAGCCAATGATAGCCCGTGCAGACGAAATATCTCGCGCATGAACAACTTGGCCATTTGGAGAGCTATGTAGGGATGTGTCATAGGTACGAAGTGGGCGTACTTCAAAAACTTGCCGACCACCACTAAGATCACATCATACCCACAAGACTTGGGCAGGCCTTCAATGAAATCGAGTGACACGACTGCCCATGGTTTCTTCTGAATCGATAGTGGTTGAAGAAGGCCTGCCGGTGATACCGTCTCTATCTTTGCTTGTTGGCACACCATACAACTCCGGACCGTGTCCATGACCCGTTTCTTCAGTCCCTTCCAGGCGAACAGTCGTTTGATGCGATTGTAAGTTGCATGGAATCCAGAGTGACCCCCGGCAGCGCTCGAGTGCAGTGAGTTGATCAGGTGGTGGTGTATTTGCGTGTCTTCTCCAATCCAGATTATGGCTGGGAAGCGGAGGACCCCTTCCTGTACTGAGAACTCCGGTTCGCTGGTCGGGTCCATAGCTAAGCTGGTGAGCTTCTTTGTGGCGTTGGTGTCGTCCTTGTAACTGTTTTTGATTGCTTCCAGCCAAGCTGGTTTGCATACCGAGATCGCCACCAGCTCGCCCCCTTCAGCATGATCGCGTCGAGACAGAGCGTCCGCGACGCGGTTAGACAACCCAGCCTTGTATTAGATGACGAACTGCAGCCCCACAAGTTTAGTGAAAGCGCATTGCTGAATGGGGGTGTGCAACCTCTGGTCGGTTAGATGCAGCAAGCTTTTCTGATTTGTCCTCACCACAAATTCTGCGTGTTGGAGGTATGGACTCCATCTGTCAACTGCCAGCAGCAATGCCAGACACTGCTTTTCATGAGCTAAGAGCCCCAAATCGCGCGGAGATAACTCTTTGCTCAGATATGCAATTGGGTGGGAGTTCCGCATGAGGACTGCTCCAATGCCCGTGCCATTTGCATCAGTTTCAACCACGAACTGTTTGGTAAATTCTAGCAGGGCCAACACCGGGGCTTCAACTAGCACTTGCTTGAGTGCCTGAAAGGTTGCGTCTGCGGTTGGAGTCCACACTGAAAGGATCGATATAGTTGACTAGAGGGGGGTGAATAGGCAACTAACAATTTTTAGCTTTTCTTTACCAATTTAAACTTTGCATCAAAGTAGGTTGTCTAGATATGCAACTAGGTGGACAACCAATATGATGCAACAACAACAAACACACGAGCAAGCAAGGGATACAACACAAGTAAGCTTGCAAAAGTAAAGGTGCGAGGTAACCAAGAGTGGAGCCGGTGGAGACGAGGATGTGTTACCGAAGTTCCTTCCTTTTAAGGGGAAGTACGTCTCCGTTGGAGCGGTGTGGAGGCACAATGCTCCCCAAGAATCCACTAGGGCCACCGTATTCTCCTCACGCCCTCACACAATGCAAGATGCCGTGATTCCACTATTGGTGCCCTTGAAGGCGGCGATCGAACCTTTACAAACAAGGTTGAGGCAATCTCCACAACAATTGGAGGCTCCCAACAACACCACGAAGCTTCACCACAATGGAGTATGGCTCCGAGGTGACCTCAACCGTCTAGGGTCTTCAAACACCCAAGAGTAACAAGATCCGCTAGGGATAAGTGGGGGAAATCAAATCTCTCTTGGTGGAAGTGTAGATCGAGGCCTTCTCAACTAATCCCGAGCAAATCAACAAGTTTGATTGGCTAGGGAGAGAGATCGGGCGAAAATGGAGCTTGGAGCAACAATGGACCTTAGAGGTGGAAGAGGTAGTCAACTAGAGGTAGGAGACACCCCTTTTATAGTCATGGAAAAGATCCAACCGTTATCCACATGTTCAGCCTGCGACATGCGGTACCACCGCTCCAGGAGCGCGGTACTACCGCAAGGCCACGCGGTACTACCGTGGGGGACCACGGTACTTCCGCGGCAGCAGCAGAGGCTGGGACTTGCCTGACTGAGAGCAGTACTTCCGCTAGCGCGGTACTACCGCTCCCCCTTGCAGTACTACCGCAAGGTAGGAAAGTACTAGCCTACGAAGAGCGCGGATGAATAAAAATACATCCGTGCCTACTTCCTCTGAAAATGAAACAGTGCAAAAATCCGACGCGGTACTACCGCTAAGGCGCGGTACTATCGTAATCTAGCTGAACCAGGCCGTGCCCAGTACTACCGCGCACGAAGCACGGTACTATCATGGAGGCGCGGATGTAAAAAATTACATCCGCTCCTACTACCGCGACGCAGCGGTACTAGGTGTGGGGGCCACGATACTACGACTCCAGGGGAGCAGTACTACCATGGGCACCCACAGTACTACCGCGCGGGACGAGCGGTACTACCGTGTGGGCGAGGATGTAAAAAAATTACATCCGCCCCTACTACCGTACCGAAGTGGCACTAGGCCAGGGAGCCACAGTACTAAGACTCCAGAGGAGCGGTACTACCGTGGGCTCCAGCGGTACTACCGCAGTTGCTTGCGGTACTACCGCTCCAGAGAGCAGTACTACCGCAAGTTCAGCAGTAGCCGTCAGAACAAGCACAAAGAGGATAATGGAGGAAAGCTCCAAAGTGCAAGAGAAAGGTGGAAGCAAGGAAGGAAACATGTACATGATGATTCCACCCGAACCTTTCCGACGCGGACCCCCTCTTAATACTACGGCTCTCCTACGACTCAAATCCACCAAAAAGAAACGTAGAACAATGCCGTCTTCAATAGTCTTCGAGGGGCACCGAATCATCCCGTGCCTAGTGATGAAGCGTCTGAGAAACTCAAGGCACACGATTAGTCTGCAAAAGCATTGTCATCAATCACCAAAACACCTTAGGGATAAATATGCCCTTACAATCTACCCCTTTTTGGTGGATTGATGACAATACGGGATTTGCACATAGATGAGATAATATTGAGCAAAGGCAAACCCCTCTTATCTAGAATATAGACGGGCTTCCCCTAGATGTGTGCAATCTAGATGGATGCTTTGGACTGCATAGCACACAAACTAGGATCAACACCCCCCCCTATATTTTAGAGACAAAGGCATGATAACTAACATCTAAGTAGAGCATAGCACAAAGGTAGCAGAATATATCACAAGCTCGCTAAGATAGATAGAGTGCATATGTACACCATATGAAGTAAAGCAACCCAAAGCAACTGAAACGAGGTCCAAACGAGGTTCAAACGAGAAAGCGGCAAACACACCGAACACGAACGACGACACACGACTCGCAAATCCCTACACTCTCTCCCCCTTTGGCATCGAGACGCCAAAAAGGAAGAGAGGACACCTACACACAACGGGTGGCTCAAGCAGGGAACTCATCCCAACGCTCCCCGTCAGACTCCTCGGCGGCAGGGATGGTCTCCTCGACGTCCTCCTCAGAATCAGTCCACCTGTAGCCTTGCTTCTCCATCCACTCGGCCTCTGGAGTGATGCGATCCTCAGAACTGCCAGACACTTCCTCGCCATACAGCTGCAAGATCTTCTTGTCCCGGCGGCGACTCTCCTTAGATGCCGCGTGAGTCTTGTACTGCCCCTTGGCTTGCATGCAGAAAAGAGTCTTCATCTTGTCCTTCAGCTTCTTGGCCCACGAGGGCATAGAGGAACTATGGGAAGACCTAGCAGCACGGCCCTCAGCAACATCCTCTGCGCCAGCATCCTCCTCATCAATAGCATCCCTAGCAGCAGATGCCTCAGCACGAGTAGTAGTGTTGGCCCAGTTGGGCTTGACATGAAGACAGATGGGATCATGTCGAATCCAGTCTGGAGCAAGGAACTCATCACCTGGGAACATCTTCTCCCAAGTCTTCGAGATCAGCAGAAACAGATAGGGCCCATAGATAGGCACCTTGCGGTTGAACACCACAAACCGAAGCTCACACCACATGATGTGTGAGACATCAAGTGGCTGAGTCTGAGACACACGAGCCTCCTCACACAGGAGCATCATATCCACCATATAGGCATGAACCTTGTCCTTGTCACCAATGCGGGGAAACAATGAGTTGCGGAAGATGTGATACATGATATCCAGCAAGGGGTTGAGCACCCACGCCGACTTGCCATTTGCAAGCGCCTTCTCAATATAGTATGGCTGAAGCTTGTCCTTGTTAGCAGACTCAGAATTAGCATGGGGGCGGACACCCACGGGAGTGTTGAGCCCATCATCAGGAACGTGGAGCAGGTCCATGAACTCCTTCCAAGTAGCAGTCAACTTACGACCATTGGTCATCCAGGTCATCCTCCGCTCCTCATCAGGGTGAAAGTATACTGAGGCAAAGAACTGACAGATAAGCTCAGGGTCATAGTCAAGGTGAAAGGAGATCACATGTTCAATACCAAACTGCTCCACCAAGTCCAGAGCTTCTCCAACGTACTCACGATGCTTGTCCTTCCTCATGTGATGCATTTCTATCCAATTGACATCCACGTAGGTATTCTGCTTGTTCTTGATGACATCCAAATAAGTGAGAGTCTGTTGCTTGTTCCAAAACAGCTCACAACCTCTGACAGTAGCACGAGGGTTCACATATGGGTTGAGCTGTCTGAGACGGACGTACTCAGATTGGGGTATCTCGTCCATGCCCTTAGTGGGTTCCTTGTGCTTGCTAGCGGATGTCTTGACATGGCGCTTGGGGGCAGAGGAGCCCTCTAGAGCTTCACCTGGATTGTGCAGACGCTTGGAGCCCGTGTCACGACTGGGATTGGAATGGCGAGAGCCACCACCTGAGACACAAAACGCAAAACACCCACGAAACGCAAAAAGGATCAATGCAAAGACCACGGCAAAGCACAAGAAACACATAGAAAGTATACGTGAAAGTTGCCATGAGATAGATGTGATCCACGGTAGTACTGCCAGATCCTGCAGTACTAAAATTTTAGTACCGCTCCAAGTCGTGGTAGTACTATGCGAGGTCACGGTAGTACCGGGGTGGGAGTGGTAGTAAAATTTTAGTGCCGCAGCGAGTGCGGTAGTACCGCGCCATACGGGCGGTAGTACCGGACAAGCGGTAGTACCACGCTAGACAGGCGGTAGTACCGCACCGCGTCAGATCCAAACGAATGTTTGAATCTGAAAAGAACCGCGAAACCACGGTGATGCTACGCTGATCAAATCTAGCACAGGACAAAAAGACAAGTATAATCCCTACACAATACTACTCTCCTACATCCTACTCTTCCATAGATTTAGCCTACAAATCTCAAGAACACACAAGTCTTCCGCACAAACCTAGAGGCAAAGAAAACAACAAAAATGAGAGGGAGATGGGGAAAGACCTTGGTCCATGGCAAGAGCACGTGGTGGGGAACGATCCCACCAGACAGAATCGCAGGAGAGCAGCCGGAGGCGGAGATCCGGCGAAGGACACCGGCCTCGTTCTTGAGCGAGGGACAGAGGGAGAGACAAAGTGGGGAAACTGACGAATTGGTATGGGGGAGTTAGAACCCCCCTGCCCGTCCTTATCCCCACGCGTCTATGACGGCGCGGTAGTACCACACATCATTGCGGTAGTACCGCACCGAAGCGGTAGTACCGCTCTCCCAGGCGGCAGTAAAAAATTACTGCCGCGTGGGGGCGGTAGTACCGTGCTCTCCACATGCGGTAGTACCGTAGCTGGCTGTGGTAGTACCGTGAGCTCAAGAAAAACAGGCTTCAACACACAAAAAGAAGGTCTTTGCAAGGAAACTTTTAGCACAAGGGACACCACAAGAACACACACAGCCCAAGGCAGAAAGACAACAAGAAGCAACCACGTGACACTACCTCTCAAAAGGAGAGGGCGGTGGCCGGAGCCACCTATGTTTGAGTTAGTTGGTATGGCACCGCGAAGAATTATCCTTGGGCCCATGACCAAAACTCGTCTTTGAAGCACAAGTACCATCAAAAATGGCTAATGTGAAAGAGTTGATCGATTTATGCATAATGGGGGGAGGGAGAGTTCATTGAGAGAACAACACTCCCCCTATGTCCATGCCTACACCTAAACTAGACCACAAGTTGAGTGTGGTGGGGGGGTGCAAGGGTTCAAGTCACATTGCTCGAATCAATGATACTTAGCTCATGCCTTAACTCGCGAAATCTTGCTTCATCCAAGGGCTTCGTGAAAATATCTGCAAGGTTATCATGAGTGTTGACATACTTGAGCTCGATCTCCCCTCGCCTAATGTGATCCCGGATGAAGTGATACCGAATCTCAATATGCTTCGTCTTGAAGTGTTGCACCGGGTTGAGAGAAATCTTGATGGCACTTTCATTATCACACAAAAGAGGCACTTTGTCACAAATGACACCGTACTCCTTTAAAGTTTGCCTCATCCATAAGAGTTGTGCACAAATACTACCGGCCTCCACATATTCCGCTTCGGTGGATGAGAGAGTCACACAACTTTGCTTCTTGGAAGACCAACTCACCAAAGAGAAACCAAGAAATTGGCACCCTCTGGAGGTGGACTTCCTATCCACTTTGTCTCCCACCCAATCGGAATCCGTATATCCTTCAAGCTTGAAGTTTTCCCCTGTTGGGTACCATAAGCCAAAGTTTGGGGTATGAGCCAAATATCGAAAGATTCGCTTGACCACCACATAGTGACTTTCCTTCGGTGCGTCTTGAAACCATGCACACATTCCCACACTCAACATGATATTCGGTCTAGATGCACAAAGGTAATGCAAGGAGCCAATCATGGAGCTATATACCTTTTGATCCACCGCTTTACCATTGGGATCAATGTCAAGTTGGCACTTGGTAGGCATTGGAGTAGAAGCCGGCTTGACATCACTTAGCTTGAAACTTTTTAGCATGTCTTGAGTATATTTGGATTGGTTGATGAAGGTTCCTTCTCTTCTTTGTTTGATATCAAAACCAAGGAAGAACTTCAACTCTCCCATCGAAGACATCTTGAACTTGGAGGTCATGAGAGCGGCAAATTCCTCATTGAAAGCTTTGTTAGGGGAACCAAAGATAATATCATCAACATATAGTTGGCATACAAACAACTCCCCTTTGACCTTCTTAGTAAAAAGAGTGGGATCGATTTTCCCCACCTCAAATCCAGGATCTTGTAACAAGTAAGGTGGTCATACCATGCACGTGGGGCTTGTTTAAGGCCATAAAGTGCCTTATCGAGTTGATACACATGATCCGGGAAGTAGGGATCCTCGAACCCGGGGGGTTGCTTGACATAGACCAACTCATTAATAGGACCATTAAGAAAAGCACTTTTCACATACATTTGTTGCAACTTAAAGTTGTGATGGGAAGCATAAGCAATCAACAAACGAATGGATTAAAGGCGAGAAACGGGAGCAAAGGTTTCACCGTAGTCGATACCCTCGACTTGGGAGTAGCCTTGTGCTACCAATCTTGCCTTGTTGCAAATGATGTTCCCATGAGCATCTTGCTTGTTCTTGAAAATCCACTTGGTTCCAATGACGTTGTGGTTCCCCGATGGCTTTGGCACCAATCTCCACACCTTGTTGTACTCGAAGTTGTTGAGTTCTTCATGCATGGCATTGAGCCAATCCGAGTCTTCGAGCGCCTCATAGACCTTTTGGGGTTCAACACAAGAGACAAATGCGTGATGTTCACAATAGTTTGCTAATTGTCTACGAGTGCTTACCCCCTTTCTTAGGCTTCCAATCACATTCTCCATGAGATGGCCTTTGGTGGTGAGTTTGGAAGCAATCTTCGCGGCATGGCGCTCTAATTCCTCCTCGGATGTGGAAGGAGGAGGGTTAACTTGATTATCTTGAGCGCCATCTTGAGCTTGTTCTTGATCTTGAGCTTGCTCATGATCTTGAACTTGCTCGAGGGGGAGAACTTGACCTTGGGCATCATTTGGAGGTTCACCACCATCTTGAGATTGATCTTGCCCTTGGTCTTGTTCACAAGGTTGAGGGCCTTCACTTTGTTCTTCGGAAGCGTGTGGGTCTTGGGGAGGTGATGGCTCCACTTGAGTGGAGCATTGTCCTTATCCTTCGGCCACAAAGGGTTCCTCAGTGGGTAGAATATGACCAATACCCATTCTTCTTATGGCTTGGGGAGGAATTTCATCACCTACATCACAAGTACCACTTTGCTCCACTTGGGAGCCATTATTTTCGTCAAACTCCATGTTACACGTCTCCTCAATGAGTTCGGTGGACTTGCTGAGAACACGGTAAGCATGAGAGTTTGTAGCATAACCAACAAATATGCCTCATAAGCTCTAGCCTAAAATTTAGACAAACGAACACCTTTCTTGATAATGAAACACTTACACCCGAACACCCGGAAGTACTTGAGATTGGGCTTGTTGCCGGTGAGTATCTCATAAGGAGTCTTGTTCAAGCCTTTGCGGAGATAGAGCCGATTGGATGCATGACATGCGGTGTTGATGGCTTCGGCCCAAAAGTTGTATGGAGACTTGAACTACGCCATCATAGTCCTTGCCACATCCATCAACGTCCTGTTCTTCCTCTCCGCAACACCATTTTGTTGAGGGGTATATGGTGCAGCATATTGATGCTTGATCCCCTCATCACTAAGAAACTCATCCAAGGTGTAGTTCTTGAACTCGGTGCCGTTGTCACTTCTTATTGTCAAGATCTTTGCATTATGTTGACGTTGAGCTTCATTTGCAAAGTCAATGACGGTTTGTTGAGTCTCACTCTTCCTCTTGAAGAAATATACCCAAGTGTATCTTGAATAATCATCCACAATCACCAAGCAATACTTTCTACCTCCAAGAATATCAAAAGATGGAGGCCCAAAGAGATCCATGTGAAGGAGCTCCAAGGGTCTCTTCGAGTAGATGATGGTCGTGGGAGGGTGAGCCTTCTCATGGAGCTTTCCTTCAATACACGCACTGCAAGCACGATCTTTGGCAAAACTAACATTTGTTAGTCCACGGAGATGGTCCCCCTTGAGAAGACCTTGCAAAGATCTCATATTGATGTGGGCTAAACGGTGATGCCAAAGCCATCCCACGTCAACTTTAGCCATTAGGCATGTCGCGGTCTTAGTGGGTCGCTCCGAAAAGTTTATCACATAGAGACCGTTCTCGACATGCCCAACAAAGGCTACTTTAAGAGTCTTGCTCCACAAGAGGGCCACAGTATCAATGTCAAAGAAAGTGGCAAAGCCCATGAGTGCAAGTTAACAAACGGAAAGTAAGTTGTATGCAAGGGACTCAACAAGCATGACTTTCTCGATCGTTAGATCATGAGAAATGACAACCTTGCCAAGACCCAATACCTTAGAATGTGAGGCATCACCCCACTCGACATTGGTGGGCATAGATGGAATCTTTTGCACGTCCACCACCAAGTCCTTGCTTCCGGTCATATGATTTGTTGCTCCACTATCGAGCAACCATGATCCCCCACCGGAAGCAAACACCTACAAGAGATCAATGCTTGGTTTTAGGTACCCATTTGGTAATGGGTCCTTTGATGTAGTAACAAGGGTCTTAGGAACCCAAATAGACCATTCAATGTACTCATAAGGAGAACCAACAAATTTAGCATAAACACGTCCATCACTAGCACGACACAACACATATGACGGGTTAAAGTCGCTGGCTTTGTTGGAGGAAATGGTTTTGCCCTTTTTGACATCAACGCCCTTCACTTTTTCCTTCTTCTCCTTAGGAGCACCCTCTCCCTCTTTCACAAAAGTTTGCTTGAGAGGAGGAGGATGTTTGGTCTTGTCGTTCTTCTTCTTATTCTTGGACTTGGGTGCAAACCCAATTCCATTCTTGGCCACAACTTCCTTTCGATTGCTCAAAAGGTCATTGAGGTTCTTCTCACCTTGAATGCAAGTCACAAGGCCTTTCTCAAGTTGATCCTTCAACTTGGCATTCTCCTCCACAAGATGCACATGCTCACAACATGGGTTGGTAGCATATGCATTATCAATTAATACCATATGAGGGAAGGTGGCCTTTTCCTTGGTTAGCTTAACATGGAGTTGAGCATGAGACTCCTTGAGGTTAGCGTGAGCACCCTTCAAGACCTTGTGGGCCTTGTCAAGTACCTCAAACTCCTCCTTGAGTCTAGCATGATCAACCCCAAGTTTAGCCTTCTCGGAAGTTAGCACACAATACACGACAAGAGCATGATCAAGATCTTTCTTTAACTTAGCATGGTCATCATTGTATGACTCCTCAAGAGTCAAACGATGCCCACGCTCTTCCTGAAGAGCATTAGAGAGATCCGATATCTCATCGGCATAGTCACGACTATGACCTTCCATCTTAGAGATGGTTTCTTTGTGAGCCTCGATCATGTCATTGGCCTCACCAAGTTGTTCCAAGAGAGCAACAAAGTGCTTCTTGGATTTGCCCTTGAGCTTACTCATAAAAGACTCAAATTCATTCACTTCCTCATTAGACACATCATGTTCATCAATGCAATCCTCCAAGGAGGGATTAGTAATGATGGTGGTTTTGATGTTGGGGGTTACCTTGTTGGAAGCTTTAGCCATGAGGCACTTGGCGGTGATGTTCTCGTTGGGTGAATCAAAGAGAGACACCCAGGGAGTGGTAGCAATGGCAACGGACGCCTTGGCCATTGCTTCTCCATTTTCATCATCATCGTCATCCTCATGGTATTCTTCTTGAACCACCAACCCACGAGTAGGAGTCTTCTTGGTGAAGTTATTCTTGTTGGGGAAGGACTTGGCTTTATCTTTTCAGATGAACTTGCCACCATTGTCTTCCCGCTTCTCGTAAGGACAATCCGCAACGAAATGGCTCACATTGCCATAGTTAAAGCAAGTTCTAACTCGTTGCTTGCCCTTGAAGCCACTTGAGTTGTTCTTGTTGAAGTTGGGTCTTGTATTCTTCTTGCTCCAAAATTGTCTTGAAGCAAGAGCCATGTGCTCATGATAATCATATTTGGTGTCTTCGTGGTTGCTCTCCTCATCTTCCTCTTCTTCCTCTTCTTCCACACTAACCTTGGCCTTCAAAGCAAGGTTGGGCTTCTTTGCCCTTTGAGAACGGAGCACGGCATTGTCGGCGGTCTTGTCCAAGATGCTCATTGCAACAAACTCATCCAACACTTCACTTGAGGTCATGGAGTGGAAGTCCGGTCTTTGACGAATGATGGAGGACATGGCCTTGTTGTAGGGCATCATGGCCTTGAGGAACTTGCACTTGATCCAATTGTCATCCGTGTCCTTGCTCCCATGATCTCGGTGTGAGACCGCGAGTTTGGTCACTCTTCGAAAGAGCTCACGAGGTTCTTCATCTTCTTTCATTGCAAACTCATCGGCTTCATCTTGTACCACTTCATAGTTGGAGCGTTGAATGCTAGCACTTTCTCGATAGAGAGACACAATGCATTGCCATGCGTCTTTGGCCATGGCATGAGGTCGAAGATGAGGGAGATCTTCGGGAAGGATTGCATCTTGGATGATGAAGAGAGCATTCTCATTGAATTGAGTATCCACCACTTCTCTCGGGGTGAAGTTGCTTCAGTCATGTGGATAGAAACTGAGGGAGTCCTGGACTAGGGGGTGTCCGGATAGCCGGACTATCATCGTCTGCCGGACTCCAAGACTACGAAGATACAAGATTGAAGACTCCGTCCCGTGTCCGGATGGGACTTTCCTTGGCGTGGAAGGCAAGCTTGGCGATACGGATATGTAGATCTCCTACCATTGTAACCGACTCTGTGTAACCCTAGCCTCCTCCGGTGTCTATATAAACCGGAGGGCTTTAGTCCGTAGGACACAACATACATTACAACAATCATACCATAGGCTAGCTATAGGGTTTAGCCTCCTTGATCTCGTGGTAGATCCACTCTTGTACTACCCATATCATCAATATTAATCAAGCAGGACGTAGGGTTTTACCTCCATCGAGAGGGCCTGAACCTGGGTAAAACATCGTGTCCCTCATCTCCTGTTACCATCCGCCTAGATGCACAGTTCGGGAGCCCCTACCCGAGATCCGCCGGTTTTGACACCGACATTGGTGCTTTCATTGAGAGTTCCTCTGTGTCGTCACCGATAGGAAGGATGCCTCCACCCGTCTTCAAAGACGGTGTTTTCACCAAAGGGGCCTTGGCCTCCGGCCAAACTATCCGGCTAGGTGGTTTTCTTATGACCGCCTGTCCGGCCACCGCTTCGACAATGTCCTCTCAAGTCGTCAGAAGCAATCTTCGCGTCAGCTCGAAATCGGCTGAACAGTTGGATCCGATAGAGCTCTCGTCCGTTAACAAGCTCTTGGATCGCGCCGCCGCTCGGGAGTCGCTATGACTCATCGCCGATTTGGCTTAAAACCGATCTGAGAGAGATTAACTCTCCCCAGGCCACCCACCACGTCGCAGTGGTAGAGGAGCAATACGACAATTCTTCACCTATATTGAAAACTAGTCACGTCCGGATTCCCGAACCCTCCATGACGGATTTCCGCGGAGGGACGGACTTCGATCGAGCATTGAACCTAAAACCATGCATCGCTCCGGACTCGCTGGATCGTATCCAGCAACCCAAGCTTCCAAATTCGGAAACTTCTCGGCATTTAAGCCCCAAGATGGGCAGGGATCCGGATTTTAGTCCACCCACCCGCCCAGACATATGCGATCTATCTCTAATACGGCAAGAGCCCGCTGAAACAGTACATCACTACTGGGCCAGATTCCTCCTAGTTATGGACAGGATAAAGGACTGCCGAGTGGAAAACGCAATCTCAATTTTCTGCAATAATTGCACGGACAAGGGAATATTGAACGCCATCGATCATCGTACAATTACACGCTTCGCCGATCTGGCGTCCATAGTCTGAAGTATTTGGCGATGGAGAGTTTTCGAAAACCGAAAATCAATTTTGGGATAATCCGCCCCAACCCCGATCCAAGAACAAAAGGGTGCCTTACACTCAGGCCCCAGATGCAAAAACGAAAAAACAAAAACCCAATAAGGGAAACGGAACCGTACTGGAGGGATGGCTCAATGGACCCTGTAAGCTTCATAGTACAGAGGGAGCCGTCCCAACACATAGCCTTCGAGCATGTTGGATATTACGGTAGGTGGCCAAAAGTGGAGAGGAGCTTCTAGCCCCACAAAACCACTCCAACAATACCGGTACGGTATCAACAGTCTTCGAGACCTTCGCATCAAAAAATATGCGAAAACGAACAATCCGCGGACTCACCGAAGTCTACCAAGTAGCAACAGCAAATCCATGGAGCGACACAGCTATTACCTTCAACGTCAGCAACGAGCCTAAATTCCGAACAGCCAGAGCACCAGCCGCGCTGGTGCTTAGTCCCATAGTGGACGGCTTTCGACTGAAAAAAGTCCTCATGGATGGCGGCAGCGGATTAAACCTCATTTACGAGGAAACTCTGTGAAAAATGGAAATCGATTGGAGCCGTATTGAGCGAAGCAGCACAACCTTCAGAGGAATAATCCCTAGCCGGGAAGCGCGTTGCACCAGAAAAATCACACTCGATGTGGTGTTCGGCTCGCCGGACAATTACAGATCCGAAGAAGTCACGTTCCAAGTGGCCCCGTTCAACAACGGGTATCACACTATATTAGGACGAGAGGCATTCACAATTTTTCAAGCAGTACCGCATTACGGGTACATGAAGCTCAAAATGCCTGGGCCCGGCGGAATAATCACTCTCGCTAGTGATCCGGACATAGCACTCCGCGCCGAGAACAAGACAGCCGCACTAGCCCTGGAGGCACTATCCGAAGCCTTAGCAGCAGAAGAACTCACCGCGCTGCGCTCTATGGTGAACAGGGACGATGTGATACTCGATAAAAGATCCAAGTTCACCTCCTTCAAACCAGCAGATGAAATAATAAAATTCCAGGTCCACCCAACGGACCCAACAAAGACGGCCTCCATCGGGGCACAATTGAACCCAAGTAGACGCCAAGATCGCGCAATTCCTTCGGGAAGATTGGGACATTTTACTTTGGCATCCTTCGGATATGCCCGAATCCCACGCAGTTGGCGTAACACAGCCTAAACATCCTAAAGGATTTAAGCCATCAAACAGGCTCTTCGACGATTTTCGAACCCAAAAGGCAGGCAATGGGAGAAGAACTAGCCAAACTATTGAAAGCCGGATTCATCGAGATATCAAACATCCGGATTGGCTAGCAAATCTGGTAATGGTACCAAAGAAGGACAAATCTGGCGATCGTAGTCGATTTTAAAGACCTCAATAAGGCTTGCCCAAAGGATCCCTTCCCTCCCCAAGATCGACCAAATTATCGATGCTACCACAGGGCACGATTCATTGTGCTTCCTCGACGCATACTCTGGCTACCATCAAATCAAGATGGCGGAAGCAGACCAAGCCGCAACGGCATTCATCACTCCTTACGGACCATTCTGCTTCAACACGATGCCCTTCGGACTTAAAAACGCCGGCGCAACATATTAGCGCATGATTCAAACATGTCTGGCTACCCAGATCGGCAAAACAGTCGAGGCATACGTAGACGACGTAGTGGTCAAAACAAAACACGTCGAAACTCTAGTAGACAATTTGAGGCTCACGTTCGACAACCTCAGAGCATATGACATCAAGCTGAATCCGGAAAATGTGTTTTGGCGTACCAGCGAAAAGCTGCTGGGCTTCATCGATCCGTAGAGGAATCAAGCAAACCCAGCTAAAATCCGAGCTCACACGCAGTTGGACATTCCAAAAGACCTCAAACAAATACAAAATTAACAGGATGCGTGGCAGCTCTAAGCCGCTTCATCTCCGTCTAGGAGAAAAGGCCTTGCCCTCTATCGCCTCCTCAGCGCACCAACACTTCGAGTGGGCGGATGCTGCCTTCGCCGGACTCGAAGAAATAAAGGCCATATTGGCAAATCCGGTCTGGTTGCGCCCAATCCGGGCGAACCAATGTTGTTATACATCGCAGCAACGCATCAAGTTGTAAGCGCGGTACTCGTCATCGAACGAGAGACCGAAGGGCACAAATTCCCTCTTCAAAAACCAATGTATTATGTATCCACCGTGTTAACCCCCGCAAGTCCGTTACTCACACTATCGAAGATAGCATATCACGGTGTTCATGGCATCCGGAAGCTCGACACTACTTTCAAGAGTGTTCGATAACAATGACCTCTCAAGTACCACTCAATGACATTATAAATAATCTGCGGCATAACGGGCAGGATTGCAAAATGGGCCATTGAGCTCTTACCATTCGATATAACTTACAAACCTCGGCGAGCTATAAAGTTTTGGCTGACTTTGTCGCCGATGGACCGTCGAACTCCCTAAAGAGTACGGCGCATACTCCAATTGGACTATGCATTTCGACGGCTCTAAAATGTTGGCCGGACTGGGGGCTGGCGTCGTATTGACGTCCCCAACTGGGGACACAGTCCAGTATGTACTTCAAATAATGTACACAGACTCCAACAACGCAGCCGAATACGAGGCCCTGTTACATGGTCTCCGGATGGCAGTCTCCATGGGCATTCAATGCCTGGAGGTGCGCGGGGATTGAAACCTTGCAATATCCCAAATAAACGGAGACTTTGATGCCAAGGATCCGAAAATGGCAGCATATCGCAACGCTGTCCTTAAAATGTCAGCTCGGTTTGAAGGACTCGAATTCCATCACATAGCCCGAGATAATAACCAAGCGGCCGACGTACTGGCACGCATCGGTGCGAAACGTGATGCTGTCCCTCCAAATATCTTCCCGAACGGCTCTTCAAGCCATCCGTACTATGGGAAGAGGAGCCCGGAAGTGACAAACCGGAAAAAACCGCGCCAATCGGCGATTCAGCCGATGACATAACACCTTCAGCCCACGACATAATGGCAGTAGTCGCCCTGTGGACAGAACCGTTCCTAGCCTACTTAATCAGGCAGGAACTTCCCGAAGACCAAAACGAGGCCCGCTGCATAGTATGGCGATTGAAAGCCTACAAGGTCCATGAGGGAGAACTTTATAAGAAAAGTACAACCGGAGTCCTCCAAAGGTGTATCTCTGAAGAGGAAGGGCGAAACCTCCTGGCTGAAATTCATGCCGGACTAGGCGGACACCACGCAGCAGCCCGGGCCCTTGTAGGAAAGGCATTCCGTACATGATTTTATTGGCCGACAGCCCGGGCAGACGCCCAGGACTTAGTCCAGAGATGCGTTGGTTGTCAGCTCTTTGCTAATCAGAGCCATATGCCGCCCACCGCCCTCAAAACTATACCCATTACCTGGCCGTTCATGGTCTAGGGGCTTGATATGGTTGGACCCCTTAAAGGGGGAACTCACAAGCAAAGGTACCTATTGGTCATGGTGGATAAATTCACCAAATGGATAGAGGCCAAACCGGTCAAAACGGCAGAGTTTGGACCCGTGATAGACTTTATATCCGGGGTAGTACACCGTTACGGAATCCCCACAAAGATCATCATCGACAACGCACGAACTTCACAGCCGGCGAGGTTAAGTCATGGTGCAAAAATATGGGCATCAAGCTCGACCACGCTCGTCTATCACCCTCAAACCAACGGTCAAGTGGAACGAGCAAATGGTCTAATTATGAGCGGCATTAAACCCAGACTAGTGCGGTCACTTACTAAATCTGACACGCAATGGGTCGAGGAGCTCGACTCCGTACTCTGGGAGCTGCGGACAACGCCTAACCGCACTACCGGATTCACACCATTTTTTATGGTCTACGACGCAGAGGCAGTCCTGCCCTGCGACATTATTCATGACTCACCTCGAGTGCGCATGTATGAAGAAAGAGAGGCCGAGCTGGATCGCCAGGATAGCTTGGACACATTGGAGGAAGAACGCGACGTCGCCAAGGCTCGTTCCGCATTCTATCGGCAGCAGGCCGAAGATATCAAAAGAGAAGCACGGGCCAAGACTTACAACGTTGGTGAACTAGTTCTACGCCTGCCGGACAAGAAAAAGGACAAGCTCAAGCCCAAATGGGAGGGCCCCTTCATTATTGATCAAGTCCTGACCGGCGGAGCGTACCGTCTACGAAATGCGTCGGATAACCGACTCGAGCCGAACCCATGGAACGCAGCCCGCCTCCGAAGATTCTATGCCTAGCGCCGGACTAAGAGTTCGTCCCCTTCCTCCGTTCAAATTTTTACACTTCGGCTGTCTTTTGTTTCTCTTTTCATAACCTTTTTACTAAAAAGCCCCTAAGGGCCTACTTTCGCATCATTCGCATACACTTGATGTGCCATCCGCACTCATTATACCTGGGGGCTTCTTTTCCAGAAGCTCAATTATAAGGGTTTCATGCCCAGCACATGTGTCAAGCTTCCACATGTACCTTTTACTCACCATTATATTCATCGATATGACTTAAGTTTTGGCCAAGCTGGGTTGCCTGGCTCCTGTGCTTACCCCTACGTTCCCGATTGGTCGGCTAGGAGGTAAAGGAGCACCTCTGCGATTATTCTTGCGGGTCACCGGATGTGTACCTCGGACCGGGTGAAGCCGAAGCTAGCGTTCTTAAGGGAATATTCGGTCGGTGACCTAAAAGATGATTTTTACCTACTCATTTATCTGCCCCAGATGTTTTTCGCTTTTTGCAGGGACATGCACTTTAGGGCATGCCTCCCGAGGAAAGGAACCCTTAAATGAACTATTCTCCTGGAAGATGTTTCTTACTAACCATGTAATATAACATAACTAGTTGGGCACTTGTCCGATAAAGCACTAATGACCCCTACGCTTTGGTCTCCATGCATACCCCGGTTGTTCCTTAACCAAAAAGGTATTCAGACACACTCCGGACTCTAGGGTCCCGAGGTTGAAGCGAAAAGGTAGGCAAAGACAAACGATCTACAATCCGGCTAGAAGGCATTTCACATGTCACTTTAAAGGAAAACATACATTGTCAAATTTACTGATTGTATTCCTCCTCAATCCCGTCTAACAGGCTGTCTAACTTACAGTCCCGTTGGGAAAATTTAGCAGCCAACTCTACCTGGCTGTATACTAAACTCACAGGGATCTCCTTCCCATCGGGCCCCATCGGTCCAACTTCGGCCATGTGGTTGGGATCCGCCTTCTTGTAACGCGTCTTCACCATGGCCCAAGCCTCCCTGGCACCTTGACGGCAAGCTGAAATCTTCCACAAACGGAAGCGCTGCCGCACTCCCTGAAGCTTCTCCATAAGCTCCCCAAGGCCCTCGGGTAGGGAGAGGGCCGCCATAAAGCTCGGACGACGCCGCCATTGCTCGCCGAACTCGCTCGAGCAGTTGCAACAGCTCGGGAAGTTTATCACCCGTTGATATGGGCATCTCCTCCGCAGGGCGACCTGTGAGTATACCTACAAGACATATTATGTCAATTTACTTCCTCGCCGAACTCTTCTTCTCAAAGGAGTTCGCTCAAGCACTTACTATAAATGTCGCGATGAAGCCGCTGATTCTCCTTCACGGAGCTGGACAGCCCAGCGCGAGCGCCTTTCAGCTCTTCTCCGAGCTTGGCGTTGGCATCCTGGAGCTTGTTCCTTTCTTGCTGCACCCTATTCAGCACCCTCTCGCCGGCCTTTAGCTGGCGTAGTAATTCTTGCCTGTCCGGATCTCGTTCGGCGGCACCTGCAATGTCACTATTAGACTTTGCAAGACGCCGCACTATGCTTATATTTATTAATAAAATGTGTTACCAGGAGGGGTCTCTTCGTCTCCTCCTGGGGCAGCAAGTGCGGCCTCAAGTTGGGCCTTGCATTCTTGCAGCTCCTGGGACAGCTGGGCATTCTTCTCGGTAAGAGCCTGCGTTTCAAATGATCCTTAAATCAGTTAACATAACTACTTTAAGTCTCGGGGGCTACTGGTGTATATAACCATTAAAATTCCCTTACCCATATGTCTTTCACATATTGCTCCGTGGCTCTGGTAAAACCATCTTGAGCGGCACGGAGGTGTGCGTCCCCTGCGTTAAAGGCGTCCAATGCCTCAGGGGAGAAGCACGCTTCACGAAACACTGTCTGGCGGTGCCTATGGTTCATGGCGCTCTCCACCTCAGACTTGGTGGCAGACAGTCTGTCGGTGTCCTCCGTTGGAGGAGGATCCAACCCGCGTCTTGCGCTTGCCTCCCCCTCCAGGCCGGGCGCTGGAGCCTGGCCGGTATAGGTCGGATCGGCAACTTCCGCACCCGCAGTCCGGCGAGCGCTTTTTCTCCTATAAAGATCATGAGCACTCAGACGCTTCCTAGGAACGTTGCTCTGAAAATTTAAATACGAGCTATACCTTTGCGGCGACGTTTCAGTCCGTGTCGCGGTCCTTTTCCCTGCTGGTCCGGACTGACCTTTGTTGGTCACCCACCGCGGGCTCGGCTTCCCGCCCTGAAGGCGCTTCCTGTAAAAACACCATCATTCGCGAAGGTCAGAAATGGGCAAGGAAGAGATAACGGTGTCCGGACCTCGGTCACAGTCACCTGGGAAGCCGGATACAGTCCGGGGTAGTCCGCCGTAATGGCGACCAAAGCATTGCCCATGCTGAGCTGGTGAAACACCCTGTCGATCAGCTCCACCTTGATGTCCGGATCCTCTTCGAAGGCCGGATCCAAGGATCTCCCTGGATCCTCGGGTTGCGGAGCGGGACTTACCATGTCCTCCACAGTCCGGCGTAGATCCTGCGCTGAAGACATAATGTAAGAAGCCTAAACTTCGAAAGCATGGGTTGAGCCCTTAAAAGCGTTCGCCTACCCAGCCTCTAGGGTTGTTCATGGAAAACCCATTCAAAGGGTTCGTTCGAAGGAAGTCCTCCTTTTCCCCCTTATACAGGCTGGACAGGATCTCCACCAGATCCTCGGTCGAATCCGGCCCTTCGCGGCCGTGACGGGTGGCATCGTCTTCCCCGTTGAAATCCCACATGGGGTGGCCTCTGTATTGCAGTGGCTGTACCCCCCGGATGATGCATGTCGCCATGACTCCAATCATGGTCAACCCGAATGGGCCGAGAATCTTATTCGCCCATCAAGTAATGGACTCTCTTGTCTTCCTCCAATCGGGGCTCCGTGGGCGCCACCGTGGCGTTCTTCAGAGGAGCAGCACTAAACTCCGGAGGCCAATCCGGACTGGGTCCGCAGTGAGCGTCTCCAATGTAAAACCACTCAAGGCCGGTCTTGGACGCCTTCTTGGGAGTACCGGATGGGTATCCGTCCCGGCGATCGCCATATTTGGCGCCGCCCACTTGATATATGGACCCCTCGTGAGAACGGGTGCGAGGCGTAACAACCTCTTCCACAATGCAAAATGGGGCTCAATGCCCGGGAATAGCTCAAGAAGAGCTACGTAGCCCGCGATATGCGGGATGAGGCGGGCGTAAGGTGGTGGAGCTGAGTCCGTAGAACTCTGTGAGCCCGCCGAGGAACGGATGTATTGGGAATCCAAGTCCCCTTATCAGATAAGGGACGAAGCATACTCGCCCCCCCCTTATTGGGGCTTGGGGTAGCCTCCGCTTGCCTCCCACCTTGATAAGTGACCAACCCGGCTCGAACCGGGACCATGAAGGCCGGAGGGAGATATCCCCCCGCTTGGAGCTTCACTAGCTCGTTGTGCAGAATAGAGCACCTCCTCCAATCCCCTGGCGGTGGGCTGGGAGCGCGAGAAGAGGAGCCGCGTCGACGGTCCATGATGGAATGGATTTTTAGGTCAAAGGCGCTCCGATGAAGTATTCGCGGGAGGAATATGGTGTGGTTTGGGTCTGGATTTTTGCCTCTTTTATAGGCGGACGACTCGCACGACTAGGGGGTGGAACGTAAAAGACACCCTGGCTTTTCGCATTCGTGCGACGCGTGGAGAAAGGCCATTATTGGGCGTAGAAGCCGAGGAGCACAGAATTTATTATGAAGCCGGAAACTGTTCGGCAGGTACATGGAACTTGAAGGAAGAACCCGCCTTGCAACGCCGAAGACCATATACACGCTGGACTTATCGTCATTGAAGCCTGGTTCGGGGGCTACTGAGGGAGTCCTGGACTAGGGGGTGTCCGGATAGCCGGACTATCATCGTCCGCCGGACTCCAAGACTACGAAGATACAAGATTGAAGACTCCGTCCCGTGTCCGGATGGGACTTTCCTTGGCGTGGAAGGCAAGCTTGGCGATACGGATATGTAGATCTCCTACCATTGTAACCGACTCTGTGTAACCCTAGCCTCCTCCGGTGTCTATATAAACCTGAGGGCTTTAGTCCGTAGGACACAACATACATTACAACAATCATACCATAGGCTAGCTATAGGGTTTAGCCTCCTTGATCTCGTGGTAGATCCACTCTTGTACTACGCATATCATCAATATTAATCAAGCAGGACGTAGGGTTTTACCTCCATCAAGAGGGCCCGAACCTGGGTAAAACATCGTGTCCCTCGTCTCCTGTTACCATCCGCCTAGACGCATAGTTCGGGACCCCCTACCCGAGATCCGCCGGTTTTGACACCGACAGAAACCTTCTTCAATGATTCTCCAAAGATTAGTATTCACATGATTTAAATGACGCTTGAAGCGATACACCCAAGAATCAAAATCCTCATTTTCACAATCTTAGGAGGAGGACCGGCATGATTTAAATGAGTAGAGGGAATCGGTCCTCCATAAATTGGAGGTTCCACATGGGCAAAGATGCCGGTGCCATTTCTACCACTAGTAGAAGGACCCTTCTCACTATTAGCTTCCCCCTTGTTGGAGTTAGCATCCATCACCTTGTTAGCGGGATCACCCACTTTCAATGGCGAGGTAGGTAGTTTAAGTCCGAAGAATTTATTAAACATGCTTTCAACCGTGGTTGTCATGGAGGTTTTCAATGTGTCCAAGGCCACATTGAATTCTTCACGGGACACCGCGGTTTCCCCATTACCCGTAGACGAGATCGGATTCACACCGGAGTGCTCCTCCTCCCCACCGTCTACGGTGTCAACCATACTCTTCGAACGACAAAGTCCTTAATAAAGAGACGAGGCTCTGATACCAATTGAAAGGATCGATATAGTTGACTAGAGGGGGGGTGAATAGGCAACTAACAATTTTTAGCTTTTCTTTACCAATTTAAACTTTGCATCAAAGTAGGTTGTCTAGATATGCAACTAGGTGGACAACGTATATGATGCAACAACAACAAACACACGAGCACGCAAGGGATACAACACAAGTAAGCTTGCAAAAGTAAAGGTGCGAGATAACCAAGAGTGGAGCCGGTGGAGACGAGGATGTGTTACCTAAGTTCCTTCCTTTTGAGGGGAAGTACGTCTCCGTTGGAACGTGTGGAGGCACAATGCTCCCCAAGAAGCCACTAGGGCCACCATATTCTCCTCACGCCCTCACACAATGCAAGATGCCATGATTCCACTATTGGTGCCCTTGAAGGCGGCGACCGAACCTATACAAACAAGGTTGGGGCAATCTCCACAGCAATTGGAGGCTCACAACAACACCATGAAGCTTCACCACAATTGAGTATGGCTCCTAGGTGACCTCAACCGTCTAGGGTGCTCAAACAACCAAGAGTAACAAGATCCGCTAGGGATAAGTAGGGGGAATCAAATCTCTCTTGGTGGAAGTGTAGACCGAGGCCTTCTCAACTAATCCCGAGCAAATCAACAAGTTTGATTGGCTAGGAAGAGAGATCAGGCGAAAATGGAGCTTGGAGCAACAATGGAGCTTAGAGGTGGAAGAGGTAGTCAACTAGAGGTAGGAGACACCCCTTCTATAGTCATGGAAAAGATCCAACCGTTATCCACATGTTCAGCCTGCGACATGATATACTACTGCTCCAGGAGTGCGGTACTAATCCGGGCGAACCAATGTTGTTATACATCGCAGCAACGCATCAAGTTGTAATCGCGGTACTCGTCATCGAACAAGAGACAGAAGGGCACAAATTCCCTCTTCAAAAACCAATGTATTATGTATCCACTGTGTTAACCCCCTGCAAGTCCCGTTACTCACACTATCAGAAGATAGCATATGCGGTGTTCATGGCATCCCGGAAGCTCCGACACTACTTTCAAGAGTGTTCGATAACAGTGACCTCTGAAGTACCACTCAATGACATTATAAATAACCGCGACGCAACGGGCAGGATTGCAAAATGGGCCATTGAGCTCTTACCATTTGATATAACTTACAAACATCGACGAGCTATAAAGTTTTGGCTGACTTTGTCGCCGAATGGACCGAAGCCGAACTCCCTAAAGAGTACGGCGCATACTCCAATTGGACTATGCATTTCGACGGCTCTAAAATGTTGGCCGGACTGGGGGCTGGCGTCGTATTGACGTCCCCAACTGGGGACACAGTCCAGTATGTACTTCAAATAATGTACACAGACTCCAACAACGCAGCCGAATACGAGGCCATGTTACATGGTCTCCGGATGGCAGTCTCCATGGGCATTCAATGCCTGGTGGTGCGCGGGGATTGAAACCTTGCAATATCCCAAATAAACGGAGACTTTGATGCCAAGGATCCGAAAATGGCAGCATATCGCAACGCTGTCCTTAAAATGTCAGCTCGGTTTGAAGGACTCGAATTCCATCACATAGCCCGAGATAATAACCAAGCGGCCGACGTACTGGCACGCATCGGTGTGAAACGTGATGCTGTCCCTCCAAATATCTTCCTGGAACGGCTCTTCAAGCCATCCGTACTATGGGAAGAGGAGCCCGGAAGTGACAAACCGGAAAAAACCGCGCCAATCGGCGATTCAGCCGATGACATAACACCTTCAGCCCACGACATAATGGCAGTAGTCGCCCTGTGGACAGAACCGTTCCTAGCCTACTTAATCAGGCAGGAACTTCCCGAAGACCAAAACGAGGCCCGCTGCATAGTATGGCGATTGAAAGCCTACAAGGTCCATGAGGGAGAACTTTATAAGAAAAGTACAACCGGAGTCCTCCAAAGGTGTATCTCTGAAGAGGAAGGGCGAAACCTCCTGGCTGAAATTCATGCCGGACTAGGCGGACACCACGCAGCAGCCCGGGCCCTTGTAGGAAAGGCATTCCGTACATGATTTTATTGGCCGACAGCCCGGGCAGACGCCCAGGACTTAGTCCAGAGATGCGTTGGTTGTCAGCTCTTTGCTAATCAGAGCCATATGCCGCCCACCGCCCTCAAAACTATACCCATTACCTGGCCGTTCATGGTCTGGGGGCTTGATATGGTTGGACCCCTTAAAGGGGGAACTCACAAGCAAAGGTACCTATTGGTCATGGTGGATAAATTCACCAAATGGATAGAGGCCAAACCGGTCAAAACGGCAGAGTCTGGACCCGTGATAGACTTTATATCCGGGGTAGTACACCGTTATGGAATCCCCCACAGCATCATCACTGACAACGGCACGAACTTCACAGCCGACGAGGTTAAGTCATGGTGCAAAAATATGGGCATCAAGCTCGACTACGCTTCAGTCTATCACCCTCAAACCAACGGTCAAGTGGAACGAGCAAATGGTCTAATTATGAGCGGCATTAAACCCAGACTAGTGCGGTCACTTACTAAATCTGACACGCAATGGGTCGAGGAGCTCGACTCCGTACTCTGGGGGCTGCGGACAACGCCTAACCGCACTACCGGATTCACACCATTTTTTATGGTCTACGACGCAGAGGCAGTCCTGCCCTGCGACATTATTCATGACTCACCTCGAGTGCGCATGTATGAAGAAAGAGAGGCCGAGCTGGATCGGCAGGATAGCTTGGACACATTGGAGGAAGAACGCGACGTCGCCAAGTCTCGTTCCGCATTCTATCAGCAGCAGGCCCGAAGATATCAAAGCAGAGAAGTACGGGCCAAGACTTACAATGTTGGTGAACTAGTTCTACGCCTGCCGGACAAGAAAAAGGACAAGCTCAAGCCCAAATGGGAGGGCCCCTTCATTATTGATCAAGTCCGACGGCGGAGCGCATCGCGTCACTTAAATGCGTCGGATAACCGACTCGAGCCGAACCCATGGAACGCAGCCCGCCTCCGAAGATTCTATGCCTAGCGCCGGACTAAGAGTTCGTCCCCTTCCTCCGTTCAAATTTTTACACTTCGGCTGTCTTTTTGTTTCTCTTTTCATAACCTTTTTACTAAAAAGCCCCTAAGGGCCTACTTTCGCATCATTCGCATACACTTGATGTGCCATCCGCACTCATTATACCTGGGGGCTTCTTTTCCAGAAGCTCAATTATAAGGGTTTCATGCCCAGCACGTGTGTCAAGCTTCCACATGTACCTTTTACTCACCATTATATTCATCGATATGACTTAAGTTTTGGCCAAGCTGGGTTGCCTGGCTCCTGTGCTTACCCCTACGTTCCCGATTGGTCGGCTAGGAGGTAAAGGGAGCACCTCTGCGATTATTCTTCGGGTCACCGGATGTGTACCTCGACCGGGTGAAGCCAAAGCTAGCGTTTTAAGGGAATATTCGGTCGGTGACCTAAAAGATGATTTTTACCTACTCATTTATCTGCCCCAGATGTTTTTACGCTTTGCATGATCCGGACATGCACTTTAGGGCATGCCTCCCAGAAAGGAACCCTTAAATGAACTATTCTCCTGGAAGATGTTTCTTACTAACCATGTAATATAACATAACTAGTTGGGCACTTATGCGATAAAGCACTAATGACCCCTACGCTTTGGTCTCCATGCATACCCGGTTGTTCCTTAACCAAAAGGTATTCAGACACACTCCGGACTCTAGGGTCCCGAGGTTGAAGCGAAAAGGTAGGCAAAGACAAACGATCTACAATCCGCTAGAAGGCATTTCACATGTCACTTTAAAGGAAAACATACATTGTCAAATTTCTTGATTGTATTCCTCCTCAATCCCGTCTAACAGTCTGTCTAACTTACAGTCCGTTGGGAAAATTTAGCAGCCAACTCTACTGGCTGTATACTAAACTCACAGGATCTCCTTCCCATCGGGCCCCATCGGTCCAACTTGCCATGTGGTTGGGATCCGCCTTCTTATGTAACGCGTCTTCACCATGGCCCAAGCCTCCACGGCACCTTGACGGCAAGCTGAAATCTTCCACAAACGGAAGCGCTGCGCACTCCTCAAGCTTCTCCATAAGCTCCCCAAGGCCCTCGGGTAGGGAGAGGGCCGCCATAAAGCTCGGACGGCGCCGCTCATTGCCCGCCGAACTCGTTCGAGCGCATTTGCAACAACTCGGAAGTTTATCACCCGTTGATATGGGCATCTCCTCCGCAGGGCGACCTGTGAGTATACCTACAAGACATATTATGTCAATTTACTTCCTTGCCGAACTCTTCTTCTCAAAGGAGTTCGCTCAAGCACTTACTATAAATGTCGCGATGAAGCCGCTGATTCTCCTTCACGGAGCTGGACAGCCCAGCGCGAGCGCCTTTCAGCTCTTCTCCGAGCTTGGCGTTGGCATCCTGGAGCTTGTTCCTTTCTTGCTGCACCCTATTCAGCACCCTCTCGCCGGCCTTTAGCTGGCGTAGTAATTCTTGCCTGTCCGGATCTCGTTCGGCGGCACCTGCAATGTCACTATTAGACTTGCGCGCACGCCGCACTACGCTTATATTTATTAATAAAAATGTGTTACCAGGAGGGGTCTCTTCGTCTCCTCTTGCGGCAGCAAGTGCGGCCTCAAGTTGGGCCTTGCATTCTTGCAGCTCCTGGGACAGCTGGGCATTCTTCTCGGTAAGAGCCTGCGTTTCAAATGATCCTTAAATCAGTTAACATAACTACTTTAAGTCTCGGGGGCTACTGGTGTATATAACCATTAAAATTCCCTTACCCATATGTCTTTCACATATTGCTCCGTGGCTCTGGTAAAACCATCTTGAGCGGCACGGAGGTGTGCGTCCCCTGCGTTAAAGGCGTCCAATGCCTCAGGGGAGAAGCACGCTTCACGAAACACTATCTGGCGGTGCCTATGGTTCATGGCGCTCTCCACCTCAGACTTGGTGGCAGACAGTCTGTCGGTGTCCTCCGTTGGAGGAGGATCCAACCCGCGTCTTGCGCTTGCCTCCCCCTCCAGGCCGGGCGCTGGAGCCTGGCCGGTATAGGTTGGATCGGCAACTTCCGCACCCGCAGTCCGGCGAGCGCTTTTTCTCCTATAAAGATCATGAGCACTCAGACGCTTCCTAGGAACGTTGCTCTGAAAATTTAAATACGAGCTATACCTTTGCGGCGACGTTTCAGTCCGTGTCGCGGTCCTTTTCCGCCTGCTGGTCCGGACTGACCTTTGTTGGTCACCCACCGCGGGCTCGGCTTCCCGCCCTGAAGGCGCTTCCTGTAAAAACACCATCATTCGCGAAGGTCAGAAATGGGCAAGGAAGAGATAACGGTGTCCGGACCTCGTCACGATCCACACTGGGAAGCCGGATCTGATCCGGGGTAGTCCGCCGTAATGGCGACTCAAAGCATTGCCCATGCTGAGCTGGTGAAACACCCCGTCGATCAGCTCCACCTTGATGTCCGGATCCTCTTGAAGGCGGATCCAAGGATCTCCACGATCCTCGGGTTGCGGAGCGGGACTTACCATGTCCTCCACGGTCCGGCGTAGATCTGCTGGCAAGACATAATGTAAGAAGCCTAAACTTGAAAGCATGGGTTGAGCCCTTAAGCGTTCGCCTACCCAGCCTCTAGGGTTGTTCATGGAAAACCCATTCAAAGGGTTCGCTCAAGGAAGTCCTCCTTTTCCCCTTATACAGCTGGACAGATCTCCACCAGATCCTCGGTCGAATCCGCCCTTCGCGGCCGTGGACGGGTGGCATCGTCTTCCCGTTGAAATCCCACATGGGTGGCCTCAGATTGCGGTGGCTGTACCCCGCATGATGCATGTCGCCATGACTCCAATCATGGTCAACCCGAATGGGCCAAGAATCTTATTCGCCCATCAAGTAATGGACTCTCTTGTCTTCCTCAATCGGGGCTCCGTGGGCGCCCTGAGGCGTTTCTTCGAGGAGCAGCACTAAACTCCGGAGGCCAATCCGGACTGGGTCCGCAGCGGAGCGTCTCAATGTAAACCACTCAAGGCCGTCTTGGACGCCTTCTTGGGAGTACCGGATGGGTATCCGGTCCCGCGATCGCCATATTTGGCGCCGCCCACTTGATATATGGACCCCTCGTGAGAGCGGGTGCGAGGCGTAACAGCCTCTTCCACAATGCAAAATGGGGCTCAATGCCCGGGAATAGCTCGTAAAGAGCTACGTAGCCCGCGATATGCAGGACAGAGGCGGGCATAAGGTGGTGGAGCTGGAGTCCGTAGAACTCCAGGAGCCCGCGGAGGAACGGATGTATTGGGAATCCAAGTCCCCTTATCAGATAAGGGACGAAGCATACTCGCCCCCCCTTATTGGGGCTTGGGATAGTCTCCGCTTGCCTCCCACCTTGATAAGTGACCAACCCGGCTCGAACCGGGACCATGAAGGCCGGAGGGAGATATCCCCCCGCTTGGAGCTTCACTAGCTCGTTGTGCAGAATAGAGCACCTCCTCCAATCCCCTGGCGGTGGGCTGGGAGCGCGAGAAGAGGAGCCGCGTCGACGGTCCATGATGGAATGGATTTTTAGGTCAAAGGCGCTCCGATGAAGTATTCGCGGGAGGAATATGGTGTGGTTTGGGTCTGGATTTTTGCCTCTTTTATAGGCGGACGACTCGCACGACTAGGGGGTGGAACGTAAAAGACACCCTGGCTTTTCGCATTCGTGCGACGCGTGGAGAAAGGCCATTATTGGGCGTAGAAGCCGAGGAGCACAGAATTTATTATGAAGCCGGAAACTGTTCGGCCGGTACATGGAACTTGAAGGAAGAACCCGCCTTGCAACGCCGAAGACCATATACACGCTGGACTTATCGTCATTGAAGCCTGGTTCGGGGGCTACTGAGGGAGTCCTGGACTAGGGGGTGTCCGGATAGCCGGACTATCATCGTCCCCGGACTCCAAGACTACTGAAGATACAAGATCAAGACTCCGCCCCGTGTCCGGATGGGACTTTCCTTGGCGTGGAAGGCAAGCTTGGCGATACGGATATGTAGATCTCCTACCATTGTAACCGACTCTGTGTAACCCTAGCCTCCTCCGGTGTCTATATAAACACGAGGGCTTTAGTCCGTGAGGACACAACATACATTACAACAATCATACCATAGGCTAGCTATAGGGTTTAGCCTCCTTGATCTCGTGGTAGATCCACTCTTGTACCACGATATCATCAATATTAATCAAGCGGGACGTAGGGTTTTACCTCCATCAAGAGGGCCCAACCTGGGTAAAACATCGTGTCCCTCGTCTCCTGTTACCATCCGCCTAGACGCATAGTTCGGGACCCCCTACCCGAGATCCGCCGGTTTTGACACCGACTGAAACCTTCTTCAATGATTCTCCAAAGATTAGTATTCACATGATTTAAATGACGCCAGCGATACACCCAAGAATCAAAATCCTCATTTTCACAATCTTAGGAGGAGGACCGGCATGATTTAAATGAGTAGAGGGAATCGGTCCTCCATAAATTGGAGGTTCCACATGGGCAAAGATGCCGGTGCCATTTCTACCACTAGTAGAAGGACCCTTCTCACTATTAGCTTCCCCCTTGTTGGAGTTAGCATCCATCACCTTGTTAGCGGGATCACCCACTTTCAATGGCGAGGTAGGTAGTTTAAGTCCAAAGAATTTATTAAACATGCTTTCAACCGTGGTTGTCATGGAGGTTTTCAATGTGTCCAAGCCACATTGAATTCTTCACGGGACACCGCGGTTTCCCCATTACCCGTAGACGAGATCGGATTCACACCGGAGTGCTCCTCCTCCCCACCGTCTACGGTGTCAACCATACTCTTCGAACGACAAAGTCCTTAATAAAGAGACGAGGCTCTGATACCAATTGAAAGGATCGATATAGTTGACTAGAGGGGGGGTGAATAGGCAACTAACAATTTTTAGCTTTTCTTTACCAATTTAAACTTTGCATCAAAGTAGGTTGTCTAGATATGCAACTAGGTGGACAACGATATGATGCAACAACAACAAACACACGAGCACGCAAGGGATACAACACAAGTAAGCTTGCAAAAGTAAAGGTCTTGAGATAACCAAGAGTGGAGCCGGTGGAGACGAGGATGTGTTACCTAAGTTCCTTCCTTTTGAGGGGAAGTACGTCTCCGTTGGAACGTGTGGAGGCACAATGCTCCCCAAGAAGCCACTAGGGCCACCATATTCTCCTCACGCCCTCACACAATGCAAGATGCCATGATTCCACTATTGGTGCCCTTGAAGGCGGCGACCGAACCTATACAAACAAGGTTGGGGCAATCTCCACAGCAATTGGAGGCTCACAACAACAACATGAAGCCTCACCACAATTGAGTATGGCTCCTAGGTGACCTCAATCGTCTAGGGTGCTCAAACAACCAAGAGTAACAAGATCCGCTAGGGATAAGTAGGGGGAATCAAATCTCTCTTGGTGGAAGTGTAGATCGAGGCCTTCTCAACTAATCCCGAGCAAATCAACAAGTTTGATTGGCTAGGAAGAGAGATCAGGCGAAAATGGAGCTTGGAGCAACAATGGAGCTTAGAGGTGGAAGAGGTAGTCAACTAGAGGTAGGAGACACCCCTTCTATAGTCATGGAAAAGATCCAACCGTTATCCACATGTTCAGCCTGCGACATGATATACTACTGCTCCAGGAGTGCGGTACTACCGCACGCGGCCACTGTGATACTACCATGGGGACCACAGTATTGTGGCGGCGCAGGAGAGGTGGGACTTGCTCGACCGAGAGTAGTACTTCGCTTAGCGGTACTACCGCTCCCCCTTGCGGTACTACCGCAAGGCAGGAAAGTCCTAGCCTACGAAGAGTGCAGATGAATAAAAATACATTCGTGGCTACTTCCGCTGAAAACGAAATAGTGCAAAAATCCGACGCGGTACTACCGCTAAGGAGCGGTACAACCGTAATCCAGCTGAACCAGGCCATGCGCGGTACTACCGCGCACGAAGTGCGGTACTACCGTGGAGGCGCGGATGTAAAAAATTACATCCGCTCCTACTACCGCGACGCAGTGGTACTAGGTGTGAGGGCCACGGTACTACGACTCCAGGGGAGCAGTACTACTGTGGGCACCCACGGTACTACCGCGCGGGACGAGCGGTACTACCGTGTGGGCGCAGATGTAAAAACAATTACATACGCCCCTATTACCATACCGAAGCGGCACTAGGCCAGGGAACCACAGTACTAAGTCTCCAGAGGAGCGGTACTACCGTGGGCTCCAGCGGTACTACCGCGGTTGCTTGCGGTACTACCGCTCCAGAGAGCAGTACTACCGCAAGTTCAGCAGTAGCCGTCAGAACAAGCACAAAGAGGATAACGGAGGAAAGCTCCAAAGTGCAAGGGAAAGGTGGAGGCAAGGAAGGAAACGTGTACGTGATGATTCCACCGAAACATTTCCGACGCAGACCCCCTCTTAATAGTACGGCTCTCCTATGACTCAAATCCACCAAAAAGAAACGTAGAACAACGCTGTCTTCAATAGTCTTCGAGGGGCACCGAATCGCCTCGTGCCTAGTGATGAAGCGTCTGAGAAACTCAAGGCACACGATTAGTCCGCAAAAGCATTGTCATCAATCACCAAAACACCTTAGGGATAAATATGCCCTTACACACACGAACAGTGTATTCTTCTTGAGAAGATCTATCAACAGTTTGGAGATGATCCCAAAGTGTTTGACAAACTTCTGGTAGTAGCCGGCTAGTCCAAGGAACCATCTAAGCTGTTTAACTGTGTCAGGCACTGGCCACTCCTGTACTGTCTGAACCTTGCTTTTGTCGGTCGAAACCCCATCCTTGCTCACGTAGTGCCCCAGGTAATTGATTGTTTGCTGCGCGAACGAGCATTTGGACAGCTTGACAGAGAACTGATGCTGCCTCAACGGTTGTAAAACTTGAGCGAGAAGATCTCGGTGTTGCTCCAACGTTTTTGTGAAGACCAGGATGTCGTCCATGAAAACCACAACTCCTTTGCGGTTGACTAGGGCTAAAATAGTGTTCATATTCCCCATGAATGTGACTCGGGCATATGCAAGAGCATATGGCATCACTTTGAATTGGAAATGACCCATGTGCGTCTTGAATGCAGTCTTAAACTCGTCCTCTGGCCCTAACCTGATTTGGTGGTATCCAGCCCGCAGGTCCATCTTGGAGAACCAGCAGGCCCCTGCTAGCTCGTCCAGGAGTTCCTCAATTATTGGCATTGGATATGTGGCCTTAAGAGTGATCGTGTTCAAATGTCTGAAATCCACACACAACCGCATGTTTGATCCTTCTTTTTCACCAGCAGTATCGGCAGTGCAAATGGACTGGTTCTGGTGGTGATGAGTCCTTTAGCAAGCATTTCCTTAACCTGGGCCTCAATTTCGTCCTTCTGTTCTGGTGTGTATTGGTATGGCCTGAGATTCACTTGCTTTGCTCCTGGTAGCAAGGGAATGGTATGATCCCATTCTCTGTGCGGTGGCAACGCTGTTGGCTCCTGGAAAAGATCCTAGTACTTGTCCAGAACTTGCTGAATAGTGGCCGGTATAGGTGTAATTTCCATTTGTCCTTCACTCATGCATAGCATCACCACTTGCGCAATGGAGCTGTTTGTCTCTAACTCCTGCAGGTCTGTCATTGATATCGCCACCACAGTTAGGGAAGCGGTTGTCAGACCCTGAAGCAAAATGATCTCCCCTTCATGCTGGAACCGCAGTGTTTTGGCTCCCCAATCCACTAGCATCTGAGCACAATGTTCCAGCTAGTCCATTCCAAGCACCATGTCATGACAATACCCGCAGATTAGTGGTAAATTCATGTCCCTGCGTCGTCCATTTGCAAGCAGGTATGTATCCAAAGCAAGAAAGTACCCCTCCATCAGTGATCTTCACTGACACACGTGCCATCGGTTGTACTTGATTTTCCACACTTGTTGCCACATCTTCGCTGACAAAGCTGTGGGAGCTGCCTGACTCCACCAATATCAACACTTCTCGCTCTTTGATCTGTCCCAGCAAACAGACTATGCGCTGAGTGGTTTGCCCTGTCGTGGCTAACTTCAATATGGACATGAGAACCTCTTCCTCTGAATCAGACTCTGCTTCTTTCCTGTCGTGCTCTTCAGCCTGCAGCAACTTGAGGAGTTCCTCCACCATGTGCAACTGGACTATGGCCGCGTACTGATGGCCATGGCCCCAACGTTCGCCGCATTTGAAGCACAGTCCTCTTGCTCTGCGATAATTGCGGAGCGCGACTACACGGTCTTCACCTCACCCTTGTTCAGGGCGACGGTCTGCCGCACGCGCTGCGTCCAGTGCCCGGCGATCTTCCGCTGCCACCTGTGGAACAGGCAACAGCACGCGCAGTGGCGCCGCTGGCACGACCACTGCCGGTGCTGGTCACGCCGGAGGTCTTGGTGGTGCTGGATCGTACCGTCTGTATTCACGCCGCGGCATCGCCTCCAACAGCTCTTCCTGCAATAGGGCCAAGGAAAACGCAGAGTCCAAGTTTTGCGGTCGGTGTAAAGCAACTCCAGCATGAATTTCAGCCTTTAACCCATCTAGAAATTGAGTTGTAAAGTAAATTGGATCAAACCTAGAGTTATGAGCAAGTATATGATGCTTTAACTCCTCAAACTGCCCCATGTACTCCTGTATAGATCATGTCTGTTTCAGCATGTTAAACTGACGAAGATGCATTTGGTACTGGTCCCGGCCAAATTCTCCTTCAGGGCTGTGCACATGCCCTCCCAAGTGGACAAACAGCTCATAGCCTCGTGCAACTGCAGCCAGCGAGCGGCGGTGCCTGTGAAGTGTAAGGTGGCTACACGAACCCAGAGATCGGGCTGAATGCCATAGACATCGAAGTATTTTTCGCACCTAGACTTCCAGAACAGTGGATTTTTGCCGTCAAAATGGGGAAAATCCAATTTCGGCAGCGCCCAGTGATGCGTGTGCGATGATTGTTGTGTGGCGTTCGGCGGCTCCCAGGTAATCATGCGACTCGACCCAACTCCTACAGATGCGTAATTCTTCGGTGGGGATTGAGACGTACCCTTGACCGGAGGTGGCTGCAGGGTGGTGACCACCCCGTGAGCCCCACCCCCGGAGTTGAAGATCTCGCCGTGGCCACTTGGCCCGTGGTGCTCGGGGCCCGTCGGAGGAGGAGACTGTACCGGAGGCACCACCACGTCCTCCACGGCCTTGCCTGGCGTGGCGAGTGCTGGGTGAAGGGCGACCCGTCCCACCTGGGTGCGGAGCTTGTCGAGCTCGCGTTGCAGGTTGGAGACCGCTGGCCTCTAGAGCTCGAGAGACGCCTGGATCGCCTCCAGGCGAGCGTCATTCATGGAGCGCCCCTCGTTGACGGATCTGATCAGATCCGCGAGTTGTGTCTCCATCGCCGCCGTCTGCTTCGCTTTCTTGGTCTGATAGCGCGGCTTGGGGTACGCAGTCTCCAGATCGAACAGACCTCTGATACCACTTGTAACAGCCCCAATCTACGGAGGAGGTAGGAGAGGAGGAATGGCAGGGAAAGGGGATCTGGGAGGAAGGGAGAGGAGGTCGATAAGAGAAGAACAACTTCTCGATCTGTTTTGTTGCTTGTTCATCGATAACCACTCACACACAGCCGTGAGGCTTAAGTACAACACGGCCATAGCCCACCCACGCACACCTACTACCCAACCACCTCGGGTCCACCTGTAAGAGTTGCGTTTCCTTGCTCCACGTCAATCCTCCTGTCTTGTGGCCCCAGCTCGTCAGTGCCCTGCGGTGGCTGCGGAGTCGTAGCGTCAGTCGTGAAACCCACCCAAAGATTGATCAATCAAACGCGTCAAACTGTAGTGCGGTACAGAGCTGTACGCATGTCGAGCTCCATCCGTTCTGCATGCCGGCTACGCTTGGCTGTATGACAACTCCACCAATTAAGATGCAAGTTCTTCTTATTGCAAAAACCATGCCAAAAAAGTGCCCACAACTGCCTGGCAACAATATATTCAAAGAAGCGGAAAACAAACTCTATCTCAGTGCAATGCACACACTCTAAAGGCTTAACCGTACCTCTCCTTCTCAGGTTGCCACATGTCATAATTTTGCTCTGTGAAAAAAGCCACAAGAAGTCCTGAATTCTAGGATGAACTTTGATCTGCCAAACGGGAAGGTATATATATAGGTTGGACTCACCTGGAATTAATGAATGGTTTGGAAATGCCCCATTAGCCATTCAATTTGGAGAGTGCCCTTTTTTAGGAATCGGAGGGAGTACTTTTTCCCCCATAAGGATTCCTCCATTGTAATATACCTCTTAACCCAAGAGTCAATCAAGCAGATATTCAGATCTTACAGGTTGGGGGTTCCCAAGCCACCACATTCTTTCTTCATACATACGAAGGGTCAATTGGCTAGATGACTTGGGAATGTGGACTTCGGCCACTTCACCCAAAAGCTCAAGCTGATAAGAAAAGATGGCATATATATTTATACTTCAACACTTGCCCTCACGCATGGCTCCCTCAGTCCTAAACGTGGACCAAAAGTGAGGTGCAATTTTTTATTTTAAAATTGCGCCAGCTGGGTCTAGAACTCAAGACCTCTTGGCTCTGATGCCATATTGAATTTATGTTCCTGCCAATTCATCCAAAAGTTCAAACTATAAGAAAGGGTCGGAGTGATAGTCCAAAAGTACATATCAACGAGACTTCCACCAAGGCCACCAAACACATGTCGATCATCGCGCCATGGTCGGTACAGACCCCTGCCAAGGGTGCACGGGTCGTCCCCTCGTTGATCTCGTGTCTAGTCTACCAGCTTCGTCTAGTTTCTTTTGACTACCTGATCGTGCTTTTATGTATTACTCCCGGATTACACGTATTGGATTCAAAGAACTATCTGCACATTAATTAAAAGTCCAACTATAACATTATATACATATTTGGCACAATCTTATAATAACAATACTAAGACCCCATTTGGCACTTGGGCTTTACGTGTTGGCCTAGTTTCATCATCAAAACTCAAGTTGATTATAGCATCTACAGCAGGGCTCCTCAACCCCCTCCACCCCCCATACATCCGGACGAACGTCCAGTCAGTGACCGTCACAAAAACGTGACCCACCCGGACTCCTCAAAGCGGCTCTATACGTACAGGCTGACCGGCACGCTTCATATCCAGCCCAAATCTGCGGTGGATATGAGAAGGCCCATACGCACCCAGGTGTTTCTGCCACACCAGATCCGACAGGGAGGAGCCACCACATATTGCACCAATTTCCACGCAACCTTGGTGGATGAGTCATTTGCCTCTCCTCTCTTCTTTCTCGTCCGCCCAGGCCCTCAACTAGCTTCGTCGCCACCCTAGCACCGCCGCCATCCCGACCAGTCAGCGTCGTCGTCATTGTCGCAAGCCTCCTCCCCCTGGATGTCTCGCCGCTCCAGACACCATCGCCGCCCCATACGCCACCATGGTACGTCTGACTATTCTCGGACTACACCTTGCCTGTATTTGACATTGTTCGACCAGTTTTTTGTGATTCTCTTGTTGGAAAATGATGGATTCATATGGTTCATTTGATGAGGAGTATGGGAACAAAGTGCTTGATGGGTTAATGCCAAAGGAATTCCTGGATTCGTTCTGAGTCTGACGAAGATGCCGTGATGTTGACGATGATGAGCATCTAGGAGGACATGGAGAGGGAGGTGGAGCATATTTTGAATGTCAATGGTTCGACCAAAGACAGAAGAGTTTTGAACCGGGATAGGGTCGCAGGAGCATGGCTGCTCTACAAGGACCACTTCCAACCCGTACCAACATGCCCTGATACATGACTTTGTCGACACCTCTGTATGTGCAAGCCCTTGTTCTTGCGTGTGGTGGAGGGATTGAAAGCACATGATTCTACTTTAATCGAAATTGGGACTCACATTCAAGGTGTAGGGTCATGGAATCACCGATTGCCGACGATGATTAAGAATTGGAGAAGCTGCGAACTTTCCCCGCCTTCCTGTTGGCTGCCATTCTAGATCTTGCCCTCCTCCTTTTATCGATCTAATCTCATGATCTGCAGCATGAGGCAATGTTTGGGACACTTGCCCTAGCCGCCGCACGACAAAGAACGAAGGAGAACAGACGATGCCCTCACTCGGTCGATCCTATTGATGGTCATTCCTTTTTTTAAGTGAATCTCGATCCATCCATCACTAGTACGCATCTGGAGGCGTTGCGACAAGGGGAATCCTCTCGCCCGTCTGGTCCTCTATTGGGCCGGCCCATACCGGTTTTCTCGCTTTTCCTTTTTTTTCCTTTCATTTTGTCTTTTTCCTTCCTTTCCTTTTTTTCTTTACGTTTCTTTTTTGTTTTTCATTTTGTTTTATTTTCCTTTAAGTTTATTTATATATTTTACAATTTTTTAATTTTTTTTTATTTTTTGAACACTTCTAAAATTTGTAAGCATTTTTTGAAATCCCGAACTTTAAAAACAATTGAAAATTTTAGAAATCGCGAACATTTTTTACAAATTCACAAACACTTACTAAAAACACGATCATTTTTTGAATTCATGACCAGTTCAAAAACAAATCCGTGAACCTTTTTTTTAATTCGTGAACATTTCTTGAATCGACGAACATATATTGAAATTTGGGAACAATTTTTGTAATTTAAGAAAAAAATCGATTTGGTAGACAATTTTTTGAAATGTATGCACATTTTTCGAATTCATGAACATTTGTTGAACTTATGAAGTTTTCTTCAAGTTTGGGAACAATTTTGAAATTCTTGAACATTTTATGATTTTTGTGAACATTTTTTCAAAATTCAGGAACATTATTTGAGTTCTTTTTTTAAAATTCTTGAACATTTTGTGGATACATGAACATTTTTCAAAATCATGAATAGTTTTTGAATATGCAAATGTTTTTTTAAACACGTACATTTTTTAAATCTTTGAATAGTTTATGGTTTCTCAAACATTTTGCAAAACCGTGAACATTTTTTAAATTTTGAATTACGGATAATTTTTGAATTCATGAACAAAAACATAAGCAAAAAACAAATAGAACGGAAAACAAAAACAGGGGATCCCTGCCTCGCACCTGAGCCGGCCCAAGTTCGCGCCTGGGGGTAGCGAGGGGTGTGTGTTTGATCGGCACTGACCGTGTACCGCACGATATAGGAGCTCCCTTGCGGTCGGGGGACATGCGCGCAGGCACGACAGGAGAGTAGTCAGCAGCAGCCCAGAGCAAAGACTTGTAGGCCCATCTATCGCTAACAATGCCTAGTACTAGTTTGCATCAAGTAATATGAGGCCACCAGTGGCCACATAGGTTGCAACCCCTGAGGACCGAGCCTGGTGTGGGATGTGCCAAGATCACACCAAATCAGCCACCATCATACTTGAAGTTGTGTTATTAAAGGAATTGTGGATTTGACAAGTTCTCTTGGCATGCCTGGTTCTCACAACGACATCAAATGTGCTCCAGTGATCTCACATGTTTAGGAGATTTTGGAATGGGGAAGCGTTATCGTGCAACTACACTGTCAATGAGCACGACTACAACATGGGGTACTACCTTGCAGATGGTATCCATCTCAGTGGACGGTGTTTGTGAAAACTATATCCGATGCTCATGGCACAAGCAAAGCCACTTTGCAGCAATGCAAGAAGCAACTAGGAATTGAGAGGATATTCGGAGTGCTCCAAGCTCGTTGGGGAATTGTTTGTTGAGCTGCAATGATGATAGAATCAAAGACTTTGTGGTAGGTAATGACACATGTTGTGTCATTTTGCACAATATGACTGTCGATGACGAGGGTGAAGTGGCAACCTGAACCCATAATATTGAGAAACGCAAAGAACAAGTTCATATCCGGGATGAAGATACAGAGCAGATTATGAATTTTCTGCCAATGCATCAGAATCTTTGACATGAACAGATGCACAAGATCTTGTGAAGCATATGCAGACCCAGAATGAAACCAACTAATTTAATGTTTGAATTGTGTACTTCAATGCATTTTATGTTTGAACTATGTTTGAATTGTGAAACTATTCAATATCATGTGATATTCAAGTGTATAGCGGACGTACATGGATTTGCGTGGATTTAAGAATTTAGATATAAGAAGCATGGCTGTCCGGTAGGATTACTAAGGGGCCGTCCGGCGTTGTCCGCGGACACACGCGTGAACGTTTAAGGGGTCTGATTTGCTCAGTCTACCTGTACTTGCTCAGGCCCGGCCCCGAGGGGAGGCGAACGGGGCGGCCGCCCCGGCCCCCGACGTCAAAAGGGCCCCCTCTTGGGCCCTGATTAGCGCACAACCAGGCATTGATCCAGGGTTCGCTGAAAAAGGTTTGCCCAAGCTACTCGTATGTCGTTCGGCGGCGTTCGCCATGCGAGACCCCCTCCTGGTTTGATGCTTGAAATTGATCTCGAGGATCTCCTGTGATGTCCGTGGAGCCACCATCTCCTGCCAAGATTTCCCCATCGTTACCCCGCATGGCGCTCCTCAAGCCCTCCACCTTCTCTTGCTGCTTTAACCAATCGCCAATCAATAGAGCTCCGTGCAACACGCACCTGCTTAACAGCTTGAGGATTCAGACTACAGCCCGACCCCAACGTACTCAGTCCACAAAGAGATGGTATTGGGATTTAAAATTTCCGAGTCCGCCATGACAAACTCATGATAGGTACGATTTGATTGAATTGATGATTTAATACCTTTGTAACTTCGCGTTAGTTTTCAGATACTGATTTTCTTCTTATTTAAATTTTAGCATCGCCATGCCATCTAAATTGGATGCGCCCGACTGTGATGCGTAGTACGAGCACTTGAAGAAATACAGGCGTGACATTTGTTTTAGGGGACAACTAGGCTCTGCTTGGCATCTGTGTATCGTATTTATTTTACAGGTGTATATCATTGGGCACACGACAGAAGGAGGCGTGTATATTTTACATGGGTATAGCGCGGTGAAAAGACAATCCAATGAGCGCCCTAGTGTTAACCCAAAAGACAAGGGCAATCAAAAGATGATAACAATGTAAGTGATTATGAGCAAATATTTAATTCATCTTCTATCGATCTTTTATCCAAAAAATTGGGGTGTCTTAATAATAGACAAAGAAATGGAAATAATAATGAAGGAGGAGGGGGGCTGTAGAAGATATTATGTAGAAACTGTTCATGTGTTTATTAGGAACAATTGATATACACATATATTAATATTTTTTATATTTATATCATGGAGCCCCAGATTATAGTTTCGCCCAGGTCCCCCAAAATCTGAGGACCGGCCCTGTACTTGCTCTTAGTTACCAACATGGTGCAACATGCTACCGCGGTCGTATACAATTGGCAGAAAATGGAACTAGCAAGGCAGCAGCACGCGAAGCGGCAATAACGACAAACCGCGGCCCCGCCGTCCGGTCAAGCTGCGGCGCGGCAATCCCGGGGAGCAGGAGTGGAGTAGGGTTGTCCCATCCGTGCACCGGTGTGGCGGAAATAAACTCCATCACGTGGTCGCATGATACTCCTAACACGACCTATTAGCGCACTGATGCTGGTTTTTCCGGCAGCAAGGTGTATGCTTCACAAATCTGAATCGCAGCATAGTCCAGTCAAAGATGCGCCGCGTCACACACCACCACTTTGCATTTCCATGTTACGAGATGCAAATTACACTAGTATAAGAAAGTGCGGTGCCATCATCGAAGTATCCTGCCCTTGTATTGTGCTTTGCGTCGACACGTATGTTTTTGCTCTGTCCACAGTTTCTGCAAAACCTCATCCATTTGTGCAAAGAGAGGCTTCTCTTTTTCTGCACAAACAGAGGTTTTGACTGAACGGACACACCCATTGCACCTACTACATGTTCGGTTGAATGCTTATTTGAAACCGTCGAATTTTACTCCGTGATCCTTATCGACCTAGTTAATCTCGACCTATAGCTGTAGGCGCGGCGTACTTGCACATGGCAAGCAAGCGATCGGATCGGCGCCGCATCTGTTACATGTGAACTTGCATACGACGGGCTCCATCGATAACTTTGTTTTATGGAAGTGCCACCACACTTGACCGCATAAACCTACACGATCGTCGGTTTAATCTTGGATCCAGATCACTGCAGCAGGCCTGACCATTAAGCCCAAATCTCATCCATCCTAGCCAACCCTCCGTCTTTAACCACTGTCCACTGCCATTCTCTGCTTGCTTGCACACACATGGCCAGATTCCGATCTTTGCAGTCCGCAGCTCTCCTGCCAGTCTTCACGCTTCTTCTTCTGGTGCTCCTGCTGAGCTTGTCGCCGGTGTCGTCGGCCGCGCACCGCTCCTCCAGGAAGCTGTTGGTGACCACGGCCCGAACATCGCCGTCGGAAGAGCAGCAAGACATGGACGTCGGCACCTGGCGGACGGTGGAGCCGTTCAGGGGAGAGGGGGCCGACCTCGGGCGCCGTCGGGTGCCGAAAACCCGCGCAAATCCGTCTCACAACTAGCTAGTGTAGCACCAGGCAAGTACACCATGACTCTGGATCACATCCCTCTCTTTTGCAAGCCCGTTGTAAAATTGCCCATTTCTCGGCCCGGCTGATCTGATTTCCTTCCTCTTGATTTCAGTAGGGACGAAGGGCGAGCGGTGTGGTGAGATCGATCCTGATCAACCCTGCGGTAGCGGAGAAAGATCATCAAGCTAGGCGGAAGGTGGGCAACCAGGCAGCTGGTTGTAGATAGCAGACGTTTAATATAGAGATTATTACAGGTTCAGTAGCTAGCTAGAGTAGCTTTTTGGTTGTACATCATATTGTACTTTTGACTGGTTAATTTACGTATGGATGTATGTATGCGAGATTAAGTTAATTTAACGCAATTTTTACAAGCAGAAGAATCGCTTTGAAATTAGCAAGGCCATGTAACAGTTAATTTTGAGTGTACAATATAGTGACCTGACTGTTTCTTTTATCGGAAAATCTGTTTAGCGAGTGTGTGTCGTCGATCTGTCTTAATGTGCGGCGAGAGCAGGAGCATCCGATTCCCTTTAAACTGGGCCTGATTCCCGGATATATGTGCAGCATACGTGACTCTACTATATGCACTACAGGGTGAAAATAATTCCTAAGTGTAACTTTAGCAGAGTAGTTGCATTTTTTTTTGCCGGGGAGGGGGGGGGGGGGTCGTTACATGGGCCCAATCGCTATAATAACTGTCAACATAGTGTAACTGGGAAAAATGGCACTCTAGCAAAGTCGCCATACCCGAGAAAATTCCCATAATTTATGATGTGCCCTTCACATATGGCATCTCAGCCTTCATATTTGACTACTCAGGGCTGCCTTTTGGACCGTACTCCATATGATAGTTGCATGTAGAATACATGTGGCGCAAAAAAAACGTCAGGTGGCCTTTCACCGCATGTGGGATGGCGGAGAGGTTGGAGAAAAAAAGATATCCCATTGTCAAGTAGGTTCCACGATTATGGAGGTAGCAAATATGGACTCTATGTTTGCATTTTATCTCAGCTTCCATAATTTTTTGTAGTGCACTCTACAATGATCATGGAGCTACCCTTTTTTTTTAAAGGTGGAGCTACCCTTTTGATGACACTACTAGAGTTGCTCCAACGGACCGCTGGGTAGCGGAGTGTCCTCAACCAATCGGTAGTACCAATAAACAACGAATCTTTCCACCTAACACCAGTATTCGTATCATTTCCAAATTACTACATGTTAACTTTTTTGTATTAACAAACATGTAAATACAAAAGAAATTGATATTTCAATAATATTCAAAATATCATTTTCCCAAAATAAAAAACAATTTCAGGAGTTCAAACACATTCAAATACTTAAAAATTTAAGACATAAATAATCTAGATTTCCATAGACATCAATACATTTATAAATTTAAAATATAAGTTTCAGGTTCTTCTTTTGATAAGTTATAAAAATAATCTCATTAATCTTTCAATTAATTTCCACTTTTATATTTTATTTCAATGAAATTTCCTTTTCTCTCAACAAAGTTTGAGTGACTGTGTAAATCAATTTAAGAACATTCAAACAAATTTTAATCAATTTAGAAATATTTTAAAAAATTGGAAACATTCAAGCGGCATTCCGCACAAATATCAATTATGCAAGCCATATTTGTTTTCTTAGAAATAATCAACATTCATTTCAAAAAAAAATCACACTTGTTTGATATCACAATCATTACCAACGTGTTTTCACTTGCAAATATTATTCCAATGAAATATCAAAAAATTTGTTTAAATATTTCTTAATTTGCTAAGAGATCAAAATAATTGAAATTCGTGTGATACCTCGGTAAACATTTTAGAAATCGATTCAAGTGTTACTATAATAACTGAAAGTAGCACGAAATCTAGGTGTAATATTTATGAAAATGATTGAAATAATTAAAATTTCTATGTATTTTAATTAAAATAGATCGAAGTTAAGAGTGATGTACTTGATTTCTTAATATTATTGAGATACTTTGTAAAAAAATTCAAACAATAAACTCTCACTAAAATAGTCCGAAGGGTTAAAAAACATTTCATTTTGCAATACACCAAAAAAATTGAATTGAATATTTATTGGAAACCCTTTTAAAAATCATTGATAATAAAATGTTTCACAAAATGGTTTGAAATGATTGAATTAGTTGAATATAAACTAGTTGAAAGTTCCTTGTGACTTATTATTTCAAAGGCCTTGTCACCGTACATGGTGAACGTGCATTCTTCCCCACTGGTATTTTGGTGTTGATGACAATGAGGTTAGCGAGACAAATTTTGCATATAAAACATTACTTATGTTGTGTAAATACTAGCTAGTAGGCGATGCCAAAAGAATGTTTTTGTTTTTTATTAATATAATGTTTTGAAATTTGATAAGTGGACAAATTAACATTATAACAGTGCTCAAATTTCATTACTAGTTACAAAACCGTTTAATATCTTTGGGATTGTGTGCTACACAAGAGGTTGCTAATAGCGGACCACCATATAAAAAAACTGATTTTTCTGCATGGCACCTGCTTCATGAGGGTAATCAAAGATATAGTGGGAAAAAAAATTCAAGAACCTACTATTTGATAAAAAACTAAATGTTAGGTGTTTCATAGCAATTTGTTAGATGTTTACATGACCAATATATTTTTAAAATCGAAAAATTTGATAGCTATCTCTAAACACATTGGATAATTTTATATATTAAAATTACTAGTACATATGCCCGTGCGTTGCAACGAGCGGAAAAATTGATAAAAAAAACCTGCTTTGCATGCCACTACGCTTCACTTATATTCAATTCTGACAAACCTTGAAATAAGGTTATCCTCATCTCTATAAGGTGCATATACGGATGGGTTGCCACCGGTGAATTATCTTTATTTGGATCATGAAGTGTTGGTGTGAGAAGCTACCCTAACATCCTTCATTGACGCATACTTGAGCTCTGCACTTTCATCAAATGAAAGAGTGGTGATGCATGGAATAGTCTTTTAGCGGGAGAAACATACAATATGATTCTTACAGGTGCATGGAATAGTCTCTTAGCTATCCACATCCAGTTGCATTTTGGAAGAAATTTGACGAAAGTGAACTAATTTGAGGGATATTTAGACAAACCGGACATATTAATTCATACTTGAATAACTTTTAGATTAAACCTGATGCTTTTCATCTAGACTGGAGGACACTAATTACGTTTCGATATATTTTAACTAAACCGAACTCTAAACCTAGTCTAAATGATTGTCGGCCCCCGCTCGCCCATTTTTGGCAGGCCATGAGCCCCGGGAACTGAAGCTCCAGCTCTGCCTTGTACCCTTTGCCTTCGTAGCCTGCAAGCGGCTAATCGCTGACGAAAGGGCGGTGGCCTTCCCGAGACCAGAGCGTCAGCGATCCCCCATGCTCTACTCTTCCTTACTGCCGCCGGCGCTCTTGGACGTGCCGATTTCGTGATCGTTGCGCTGGGGCGCGTGTGGCGGAGCTGGTAGCGTCACCCTCGTCCTTGCTCTTGTCGTAGACTTCACCGACCGCATCGTGGATCTTCTTGAAGGCGGCTTCAAGCTCCGCCTGACGTTTGCGGTACCACCAGCGGCCGCGACGGATTTGGCAGGCGGTACGATAGGAGTTGCTAGCGCCTCCTGCTCAGCCTAATCCACGTCCGGGACAATTGTCATGCTAGCGGCGAGGTGCTCCACCGCACTCCTGTTTCGGATGAGGGTCGGCGTTGGAGATGCCCTTATGTACTCTTTGAGAGTTTACGGAAAAAAGTAGATCCTGGTGATTCGGACAGTTGCACACGTTTTGAGGGTCGATGTTGGAGATGCCCTTATATACTTTTGAGAGTTTAATAATTCATCTATAGTATTTTATAACATTATCAAAATATTCGAATTCTAATGATTTTTTATTATGTAGTTTTTCTTATCGTAGGTCCTTTGATTTGTAATTCATTCCCAACGTTATTTTTTCTTTTGCACTATAAAAGATCTCCATACTCCCGTGTCCAGACGGCTGATAAAAACATTGTGTGGTCGAGCGGCCTGCACGTAGACTCCCCATCAGGCCATCACGTGTACCTCCACCGCTTAGCCTATCCATTCGTCTCCAGCGAGATGCATCTGTATCCTCTCATCCCCATCCATATCTTCCACCGATATGTGCAGCGGTTGCTTCAACGCTGAAGAGCCAGTGGGATTTGTGTCAATCTTGTTGCTGCATGCAATTTCCACAGCGTCTCTTTCCACCGGAGCGCCGCAGCCCGATCCCCTCCCCTCTCCTCCGTGTATCTCTCTCTCGTTTACTCATCTCTTGATCTAATTCTGTCGAGTGCATTTGCAAGCCGATGTGAAGCCTGATAGTAGTCAAGCCGATGTGAAGCCTGGGATGAATATGACTGTTTTGGCTAGCTCTGTGTTTACATGCGTCTTCTCGTCTAGCTAGACAACATTACGGTAGACCACAACTCCTCGTATGAACTTGTCAAGTAGCATGCTAGTTCGTCCTTACTTGCACATGTATGTGCTAGTCCTGTTTGATGCGTTTTTTCTGTTTGTCTGTTTATTCCCAAAGCAGCTGGTTGATATTCCAGACAAATTCAGAACGTACTTGAACATGTAAGAATCAGTCTAAGGAGGCGAGGTGGGACTACTCAAAGCAAATATCCTTTTCATTGTCAAACCGACGTGCTAGCCGAGTTGGTCGCTGCCTTAGCACATGGCTCGTGAGGTTATGGGCTTGATCCCCACAGCAAGCAATATTTGTTGACTGCTGGCCCATAAGAGAACGTTTCATCTAGCCTGTATAAAAGAAAATCACGTTGGTCCGAGGCGTTTCTCTATGGCCTAAATTCAGCGACGTACCACCCTTCATTAATACCACCTCGGATATTAAAAAAACTTGATGGGTTGGACGGACGAAAAACGGACGAAATTACGGTGGTAAGAAGCGATAGCCCTTTTATTAGTAGGTATATAGATATGTCGTCTGACATTAATTTATATTAAACTTTATTACTTATGCATAACACATTGCCCTAAAACTGTTATATTAATCTTTATATATTTTTATATTTGTTTACATTAATCACATATAAATGCGATTATTTATTAAAATATAATATTAGCCTTATAGAGCTCCAATATCTATCAAATGCTAATACATTTACATTTAGTTATATCGGAACCATATTTTGCAACAAGATTAATTTGTTTTGTCCTTGCTCTTAAATTTCGTTTAATAGATTGCCCTGGAACCATATTTTGCAACTAGTTTTTATGTTATTTCTCAAAAAAAATTAGTTTGATACGTTATCCTTTAATAGAATCATCACTTGATTGAATTGATGTAGATATTGGCACATAAAGTGTACTTGGTATGTATCTTAATACATTTGAAGATCCTTAAAATATTTCACGGTACAAACCAAGAGTACATTTTGAACTAAATATCTTGATAGGGTTTTCTAGAATTTATGGTTGTTTATAAAGAAAAATCTCAGTGTATGATGAGCCTATAACTAGTTTATCCATATATGAAACACTAGCTCGTTTCTTGGTATTCCAATATTTTTAGTGTCATTCATGTGCCATGATGTTCATATATAGTTATCACGCAAGGCATGATGCTTAGTACGTGATATAAAAAATCATTGGCAACAAACACACAAGAGAATCTTGTAGGTTACAATACTATTTATCATGTTGTTTCCTAGGTTTGACCACAATTTGTCTAAATGTATGCAAAAGTATAACTCTACATCATCTTATCTGTGCTTTTAATTTAACCACAAGTAATCTCAAATACTGTTGTTCTTTGTGAAGACGTAATACAACGGGGTGGCCCCTTGGATTGAAGCCCGGCAACAAGCACGCGTCAGTCCCAGGTGGCTTGGCAAAGGTCCAACGTAAGGGGAGGCCAGAGGCTCGGATGGAGATCAGGAGACCATCTTGATGTGAAAGCCAACATAGCGGCGCGCGTGAGATTAGTCGAACCCCATGTAAAACCTAACCTTCATCGTCTATAAGGCGGGGCCAGTGGTAGCCATTCTCATCTACAACCAAGACTATACTCTAGGTAGCCAAGTACTTTTCTCCACTGTAACCCTATCACACGAGGTGCTCCACCATGAATACAAATCGAAAGCAGGATGTAGGGTACTAACTCACAACGATGGCCCGAACCTAGGTAAACCCCTTGTGTGTTATCCCTTTGTTACTTCCGGTCACGTTTGCCACCCTATCAAGGGTAATGGCGTTTTTCCAAACCAACAATTTGCATGCCAGACAATGGTTGCACCGCCGGAGATAGAGTTGAGATTGAATCTGCGATTGCTCCTAGCAGCCTCGCTCCAGGAGAGAGCCTCACCTTTGACTCCCTCACCTTCGTCGCGGACGGGTCAGCCCGGTTCAACATCAACCCATCGACCTACCTGGCTCGCGCCATATTCTTTGGGTCACTGGCGTTCATCATCAACCGCTACAATAACCTCCTCTTATGTGTCTTGTCGTCTCAACGGATCGCACACCAGATCCCGTCGTGATCCACATCATCTATGTCACCAACTTCTCACTTGGAGGATGATGATCCTTCACCGACGGATCTAGGGGCTGTTTGGTTGATGTTCTAGACAGCGTGCCTGGCAAATTCGAGCGCCTGGCTCATGCCTGGGAAAGTGCAGCTTTGTGCCTGGCCAGGCAAGCCTTGTTTGGCTTGTGACCATGCCTGGTGGTGAATAATGCATGTCACATCAGTGTGTTTAGCTGTCTTTTCCTTCTCACATGCATGATTAGTACTCCCAGGCAGCACCAAGGCATCCTTTCTTGGTTTCCTGGGCCAGGCTAGTGACTCTCTCCTACTTTCTAGACAGGCTAATGACGCATTGAGATTCTCAGGCTAGGCTAGCTTCAACTTATCCAGGCACCATCCAAACAAAGTACAGGCAGAACTCAGGCAAGCTTCAGGCTAGGCAAGTTTGCTCCAGGATAAGAATCAAACAGCCCCCTAGTGTCTGAGGCCTGAATTCTGGCCTTGAGACCGGATTGCTACATCAACCTTATGACAACCCACCAGCCCACCGTGACATCACATCCAATCGCCATGGTGTGTGACAATTCCTTCAACGACAACATCCAAGAAGACTACATCTAGGACAGATACATTTCAAACTGAAGCCTCGACTCTGCTAGCCTCGCCTCGCTCCCATAGATGAAGATGGCAAGGCTGCCATCTTCTCCAACTCGGAGATGGAAGACGACAAGGCTCGTGTGATCTCCATCTTGGAGACCGGGAATAGCAAGGAGACCCTAGCACCTAGTGTTGGGGAACATAGTAATTTCAAAAAAAATCCTACACACACGCAAGATCATGGTGATGCATAGCAACGAGAGGGGAGAGTTTGTCCATGTACCCTCGTAGACCGATAGCGGAAGCGTTAGAACAACGTGGTTGATGTAGTCGTACGTCTTCACGGCCCGACCGATCAAGCACCGAAACTACGGCACCTCCGAGTTCTAGCACACGTTCAGCTCGATGACGTCCCTCGTACTCCGATCCAACCAAGTGTCGAGGGAGAGTTCCGTCAGCACGATGGCGTAGTGACGATCTTGATGTTCTACCGTCGCAGGGCTTCGCCTAAGCACCGCTACAATATTATCGAGGAGGACTATGGTGGAGGGGGGCACCGCACACGGCTAAGAGATCAAGAGATCAATTGTTGTGTCTAGAGGTGCCCCCCTGCCCCCGTATATAAAGGAGCAAGGGGGAAGGGGCGGCCGGCCTAGGAGGGGGCGCGCCATGGGGAGTCCTACTCCCACCGGGAGTAGGACTCCCTCCTTCCTTGTTGGACTAGGAGAGGGGGAAGCAAAGGGAGAGGAGGAGAAGGAAAGAGGGGGCGGCCCCTTGCCCTAAACCAATTCGGTTTGGGCCTTGGGGCGCGCCCACACCCCTTGCTGCCTCTATTTCTACTAAGGCCCATTAGGGGTTCGGTATCCCATACCTAGTTCAATCCAGTTCACGTAATGCAAGTCTCTTTACTCGTTCGTAATGCATCATTCTGTAACTAATTCATTAGCTCAACATTGCTTGCAAGGGTTATAGTGATGTGCATTAATCAGAGGGCCGAGATAAGATCATCCGACAATCGGGTGACAAAACCTAATCTCGACAAAATATGGTTAATCAACATGTACCTTTGGAGACACATGTAGAGCTCCTTTAAACATTTATCATGATATAAGGAAAAATAATAACTTTATTATTGCCTTGAAGGAAATATGCCCTAGAGGCAGTAATAAAGTTATTATTTATTTCTTATATCATGATAAATGTTTATTATTCATGCTAGAATTGTATTAACCGAAACATAATACATGTGTGAATATATAGACAAATAGAGTGTCACTAGTATGCCTCTACTTGACTAGCTTGTTAATCAAAGATGGTTATGTTTCCTAACCATGAACAAGGAGTTATTATTTGATTAACGAGATCACATCATTAGTTGAATGATCTGATTGACATGACCCATTCCGTTAGCTTAGCACCATCGCTTAGTATGTTCCTATTGCTTTTTCATGACTTATACATGTTCCTCGTAATTATGACATTATGCAACTCCTGCCATCGGAGGAACACTTTGGGTGCTACCAAACGCCACAACATAACTGGGTGATTATAAAGGAGTACTATAGGTGTTTCCAAAGGTACATGTTGGGTTGGCGATTTCGAGATAAGGTTTTGTCACTGATTGCTCTGGAGAGGTATCTCTCGCCTCTCTCGTAATGCACATCACATAAGCCTTAGAAGCAATGCAACTAATGAGTTAGTTGCAAGATGATGTATTACGGAACGAGTAAAGAGACTTGCCGGTAACAAGATTGAACTAGGTATTGGATACCGATGATCGAATCTCGGGCAAGTAACATACCGATGACAAAGGGAACAACGTATGTTGTTATGCGGTTTGACCGATAAAGATCTTCGTAGAATATGTAGGAGCCAATATGGGCATCCAGGTTCCGCTATTGGTTATTGACCGAGAATAGTTCTAGGTCATGTCTACATAGTTCTCGAACCCGTAGGGTCCGCACGCTTAACGTTATGATGACAGTTTTATTATGAGTTTATGAGTTTTGATGTACCGAAGGAGTTTGGAGTCCCTGATGAGATCGGGGACATGACGAGGAGTCTCGAAATGGTCGAGACGTAAAGATCGATATATTGGACGACTATATTCGGAGTTCGGAAAGGTTCCGAGTGATTCGGGTATTTTTCGGAGTACCGGAGAGTTACGGGAATTCGTATTGGGCCTCATTGGGCCATACGGGAAAGGAGAGAAAGGGCCAAAAGGGTGGCCGCACCCCTCCCCTTGGACTAGTCCGGATTGGACTAGGGAGGGGGGGGCGCCCCCTTCCTTCCTTCTCCTTCTCTCTTCCCTTTCCTTCTCTCCTACTCCTACTACATGGAAGGTTTCCTAGTTCTACTAGGAAAGGGGGAATCCTACTCCCGGTGAGAGTAGGACTCCGCTAGGGCGCGCCATAGAGAGGGCTGGCCCTCCCCCTCCTCCACTCCTTTATATACGGGGGCAGGGGGCACCCCATAGACACACAAGTTGATCTTCGTGATCGTTCCTTAGCCGTGTGTGGTGCCCCCCTCCATTATATTCCACCTCGGTCATATCGTTGCGGTGCTTAGGCGAAGCCCTGCGTAGGTAGAACATCATCATCGTCACCAAGCCGTCGTGCTGACGGAACTCATCCCCGATACCCTGCTGGATCGGAGTCTGGGGATCGTCATCGAGCTAAACGTGTGCAGAACTCGGAGGTGCCGTACGTTCGGTGCTTGGATCGGTCGGATCATGAAGACGTACGACTACATCAACCGTGTTGTCATAACGCTTCCGCTTATGGTCTAGGAGGGTACGTGGACAACACTCTCCCCTCTTGTTGCTATGTCATCACCATGATCTTGTGTGTGCGTAGGAAATTTTTAAAATTACTACATTCCCCAGCAGTGGCATCCGAGCCTAGGTTTTATGGTTTGATGTTATATGCACGAGTAGAACACAAGTGAGTTCTGGGCGATATAAGTCATACCGCTTACCAAAGATGTCATACTTTGGTTTGGCGGTATTGTTGGATGAAGCGGCCGGACCGACATTACGTGACGCTTACGCGAGACTGGTTTTACCGCCGTGCTTTGCACACGGTGACTAGCGGTGTCGGTTTCTCCAACTTTAGTTGAACCGAGTGTGGCTACGCCCGGTCCTTGCGAAGGTTAAAACAGCATCAACTTGACAAACTATCGTTGTGGTTTTGATGCGTAGGTGAGATTGGTTTTTACTTAAGCCCGTAGCAGCCACGTAAAACTTGCAACAACAAAGTAGAAGACGTCTAACTTGTTTTTGCAGGGCATGTTGTGATGTGATATGGCCAAGACGCGATGCTATATTTTATTGTATGAGATGATCATGTTTTGTAACCGAAGTTATCGGCAACTGGAAGGAGCCATATGGTTGTCGCTTTATTGTATGAAATGCAAATGCCCTGTAATGCTTTACTTTATCACTAAGCAGTAGCGATAGTCGTAGAAGCAATAGATGGCGTAAACGACAACGATGCTACGATGGAGATCAAGGTGTCGCGCTGGTGACGATGGTGATCATGATGGTGCTTCGGAGATGGAGATCACAAGCACAAGATGATGATGGCCATATCATATCTCTTATATTGATTGCATGTGATGTTTATCCTTTATGCATCTTATCTTGCTTTGACTGACGGTAGCATTTTAAGATGATCTCTTACTAAAAATTATCAAGAAGTGTTCTCCCGAGTATGCACCGCTGCCAAAGTTCGTCGTGCCTGCACACCACGTGATGATCGGTGTGATAAGCTCACGTCCATCTACAACGGGTGCAAGCCAGTTTTGCACACGCAGAATACTCGAGTTAAACTTGACGAGCCTAGCATATGCAGATATGGCCTCGAACACGGAGACCGAAAGGTCGAGCGTGAATCATATAGTAGATATGATCAACATAAGATGTTCAGCATTGAAAACTACTCCATCTCACGTGATGATCGGTTATGGTTTAGTTGATTTGGGTCACGTGATCACTTAGATGACTAGAGAGATGTCTGTCTAAGTGGGAGTTCTTAAGTAATATGATTAATTGAACTTAAATTTATCATGAACTTAGTACCTGATAGTATCTTGCTTGTCTATGTTGATTGTAGATAGATGGCCCGTGTTGTTGTTCCGTTGAATTTTAATGCGTTCCTTGAGAAAGCTAAGTTGAAAGATGATGTTAGCAACTACGCGGACTGGGTCCGTAACTTGAGGATTATCCTCATTGCTGCACGAAAAATTACGCCCCGGAAGCACCGCTGGGTGCCAGCTCGCTGCCGATGAAACCGACGACGTTAAGAACGTCGCGAGCAAAGTGATGACTACTCGATAGTTCAATGTGCCATGCTTTACGGCTTAGAACCGGGACTTCAACGACGTTTTGAACGTCATGGAGCATATGAGATGTTCCAGGAGTTGAAGTTAATATTCCAGAAGAATGCCCAGATTGAGAGATACGAAGTCTCTAATAAGTTCTATAGCTGCAAGATGGAGGAGAAAAGTTCTGTCAGTGAGCACATACTCAAGATGTCTGGGTATTGTAATCACTTGATTCAATTGGGAGTTACTCTTCCGGATGATAGCGTCAATGACAAAATTCTCCAATCACTTCCACCAAGATACAAGAGCTTTGTGATGAACTATAATATGCAAGGGATGGATAAGACGATTCCCGAGCTATTCGCAATGCTAAAGGCTGCGGAAGTAGAAATCAAGAAGGAGCATCAAGTGTTGATGGTCAACAAGACCACTAGTTTCAAGAAAAAGGGCAAAGGGAAGAAGAAGGGGAACTTCATGAAGAACAGCAAACAAGTTGCTGCTCAAGAGAAGAAACCCAAGTCTGGACCTAAGCCTGAAATCGAGTGCTTCTACCGCAAGCGCATCGGTCATCGGAAGCGGAACTGCCCCAAGTATTTGGCGGATAAGAAGGATGGCAAAGTGAACAAGGGTATATTTGATATATAGGTTATTGATGTGTGCTTTACTAGTGTTTATAGTAGCCCCTGAGTATTTGATACTTGTTCGGTTGCTAAGATTAGTAACTCGAAACAGGAGTTACAGAATAAACAAAGACTAGTTGAAGGGGAAGTGACGATGAGCGTTGGAAGTAGTTCCAAGATTGATATGATCATCATCGCACACTCCCTATACTTTCAGGATTAGTGTTAAACCTAAATAAATGTTATTTGGCGTTTACGTTGAGCATGAATATGATTTGATCATGTTTATTGCAAATACGGTTATTCATTTAAAATCAGAGAATAATTGTTGTTCTATTTAAATGAATAAAACCTTCAATGGTCATACACCCAACGAAAATAGTTTGTTGGCTCTCGATCGTAGTGATGCACATATTCATAATATTGAGGCCAAAAGATGCAAAGTTAATAATGATAGTGCAACTTATTTGTGGCACTGCCGTTTTGGTCATATCGGTGTAAAGCGCATGAAGAAACTCCATAAAGATGGATTTTCGGAATCACTTGGTTATGAATCATTTGATGCTTGCGAACCGTGCCTTTTGTGCAAGATGACTAAAACTCCGTTCTCCGGAACAATGGAACAAGCTACTGACTTATTGCAAATAATACATACCGATGTATGCGATCCAATGAGTGTTGATGCTCGTGGCAAGTATCATTATTTTCTGACCTTCACAAGATGATTTGAGCAGATATGGGTATATCTACTTGATGAAACATAAGTCTGAAATAGTTGAAAGGTTCAAAGAATTTCAGAGTGAAGTGGAAAATCATCGTAACAAGAAAATAAAGTTTCTGCGATCTGATCGTGGAGATGAATATTTGAGTTACGAGTTTGGTCTTCAATTAAAACAATGTGGAATAGTTTCACAGCTCACGCCACCTGGAACACCACCACGTTATGGTGTGTCCAACGTTGTAACCGCACTTTATTGGATATGGTGCGATCTATGATGTCTCTTACTGATTTACCACTATTGTTTTGGGGTTATGCATTAGAGACAGCTGCATTCACGTTAAAAGGGCACCATCTAAATCCGTTGAGACGACAGCATATGAACTGTGGTTTGGCAAGAAACCAAAGTTGTCGTTTCTTAAAGTTTGGGGCTGCGATGCTTAGTGAAAAAGTTTCATCCTGATAAGCTCGAACCCAAATCGGAGAAGTGCGTCTTCATAGAATACCCAAAGGAAATTGTTGGGTACACCTTCTATCACAGATCCGAAGGCAAGATATTCGTTGCTAAGAGTGGATCCTTTCTAGAGAAGGAGTTTCTCTCGAAAGAAGTGAGTGGGAGGAAAGTAGAACTTGATGAGGTAACAGTACCAGCTCCCTTATTGGAAAGTAGTTCATCACAGAAATCGGTTCCTGTGACACCTACACCAATTAGTGAGGAAGTTAATGATGATGGTCATGAAACTTCTGATCAAGTTACTACCAAACCTCGTAGGTCAACCAGAGTGAGATCCGCACCAGAGTGGTACGGTAATCCCATTCTGGAGGTCATGTTACTTGACCATGACGAACCTACGAACTATGAGGAAGCGATGATGAGCCCAGATTCCGCAAAATGGTTTGAGGCCATCAAATCTGAGATATGATCCATGTATGAGAACAAAGTATGGACTTTGATGGATTTGCCCGATGATCGGCAAACCATAGAAAATAAATGGATCTTCAAGAGGAAGACGGACGTCGATAGTAGTGTTACTATCTACAAAGCTAGACTTGTCGAAAAAGGTTTTTGACCAAGTTCAAGGTGTTGACTAAGATGAAATTTTCTCACTCGTAGCGATGCTTAAGTCTGTCCAAATCATGTCAGCAATTGCCGCATTTTTATGAAATCTGGCAAATGGATAAACAAAACTACATTCCTTAATGGATTTAAAGAAGAGTTGTATATGATGCAACCAGAAGGTTTTATCAGTCCTAAAGGTGTTGACAAAATACGCAAGCTCCAGCGATCCATCTATGGACTGGTGCGAGCATCTCGGAGTTGGAATATACGCTTTGATAAGTTGATCAAGGCATATAGTTTTATACAGACTTGCGGTGAAGCCTGTATTTACTAGAAAGTGAGTGGGAGCACTACAGCATTTCTGATAAGTATATGTGAATGACATATTGTAGATCAAAAATAAAGTAGAATTATTCTGCAAAGCATAAAGGAGTGTTTGAAAGGAGTTTTTCAAAGAAAGACCTCGGTGAAGCTGCTTACATATTTAGCATCAAGATCTATAGAGATAGATCAAGACGCTTGATAAGTTTTTTCAATGAGTACATACCTTGACAAGATTTTGAAGTAGTTCAAAATGGAACAGTCAAAGAAAGAGTTCTTGCCTGTGTTACAAGGTGTGAAATTGAGTAAGACTCAAAACCCGACCACGGCAGAAGATAGAAAGAGAATAAAAGTCATTCCCTATGCCTTGGCCATAGGTTCTATAAAGTATGCCATGCTCTGTACCAGATCTATTGTATACCCTACACTGAGTTTGGCAAGGGAGTACAATAGTGAACTAGGAGTAGATCACAGGACAGCGGTCAAAATTATCCTTAGTGGAATAAGGATATGTTTCTCGATTATGGAAGTGACAAAAGGTTCGTCGTAAAGGGTTACGTCGATGCAAGTTTTGACACCGATCCGGATGACTCTAAGTCTCGATCTAGATACATATTGAAAGTGAGAGCAATTAGCTAGAGTAGCTCCGTGCAGAGAATTGTAGACATAGAAAATTGCAAAATACATAACGGATCTGAATGTGAAAGACCCGTTGACTAAGATTCTCTCACAAGCAAAACATGATCACACCTTAGTACTCTTTGGGTGTTAATCACATAGCGATGTGAACTAGATTACTGAATCTAGTAAACCCTTTGGGTGTTGGTCACATGGCGATGTGAACTATGGGTGTTAATCACATGATGATGTGAACTATCGATGTTAATCACATGGTGATGTGATCTAGATTATTGACTCTAGTGCAAGTGGAGACTGAAGGAAATATGCCCTAGAGGCAATAATAAAGTTATTATTTATTTCCTTATATCATGATAAATGTTTATTATTCATGCTAGAATTGTATTAACCGGAAACATAATACATGTGTGAATATATAGACAAACAGAGTGTCACTAGTATGCCTCTACTTGACTAGCTTGTTAATCAAAGATGGTTATGTTTCCTAACCATGAACAAGGAGTTGTTATTTGATTAACAAGATCACATCATTAGTTGAATGATCTGATTGACATGACCCATTCCGTTAGCTTAGCACCCGATCGTTTAGTATGTTGCTATTGCTTTCTTCATGACTTGTACATGTTCCTGTAACTATGAGATTATGCAACTCCCGTTTACCGGAGGAACACTTTGGGTGCTACCAAACGTCACAACGTAACTGGGTGATTATAAAGGAGTACTACAGGTGTTTCCAAAGGTACATGTTGGGTTGGCGTATTTCGAGATAAGGTTTTGTCACTTCGATTGTCGGAGAGGTATCTCTGGGCCCTCTCGGTAATGCACATCACATAAGCCTTGCAAGCAATGCAACTAATCAGTTAGTTGCGAGATGATGTATTACGGAACGAGTAAAGAGACTTGCCGGTAACGAGATTGAACTAGGTATTGGATACCGACGATCGAATCTCGGGCAAGTAACATACCGATGACAAAGGGAACAACGTATGTTGTTATGCGGTTTGACCGATAAAGATCTTCGTAGAATATGTAGGAGCCAATATGGGCATCCAGGTTCCGCTATTGGTTATTGACCGAGAATAGTTCTAGGTCATGTCTACATAGTTCTCGAACCCGTAGGGTCCGCACGCTTAACGTTACGATGACAGTTTTATTATGAGTTTATGAGTTTTGATGTACCGAAGGAGTTCGGAGTCCCTGATGAGATCAGGGACATGACGAGGAGTCTCGAAATGGTCGAGACGTAAAGATCGATATATTGGACGACTATATTCGGAGTTCGGAAAGGTTCCAAGTGATTCGGGTATTTTTCGGAGTACCGGAGAGTTACGGGAATTCGTATTGGGCCTCATTGGGCCATACGGGAAAGGAGAGAAAGGGCCAAAGGGTGGCGCACCTCCCTTGGACTAGTCCGAATTGGACTAGGGAGGGGGGGCGCCCCCTTCCTTCCTTCTCCTTCTCTCTTCCCTTTCCTTCTCTCCTACTCCTACTACATGGAAGGGTTCCTAGTTCTACTAGGAAAGGGGGAATCCTACTCCCGGTGGGAGTAGGACTCCCCTAGGGCGCGCCATAGAGAGGGCTGGCCCTGCGCCTCCTCCACTCCTTTATATACGGGGGCAGGGGCACCCCATAGACACACAAGTTGATCTTCGTGATCGTTCCTTAGCCGTGTGCGGTGCCCCCCTCCACTATATTCCACCTCGGTCATATTGTTGCGGTGCTTAGGCGAAGCCCTGCGTAGGTAGAACATCATCATCGTCACCACGCCGTCGTGCTGACGGAACTCATCCCTGACACCCAGCTGGATCGGAGTCCGGGGATCGTCATCGAGCTGAACGTGTGCAGAACTCGGAGGTGCCGTACGTTCGGTGCTTGGATCGGTCGGATCGTGAAGACGTACGACTACATCAACCGCGTTGTCATAACGCTTCCGCTTATGATCTACGAGGGTACGTGGACAACACTCTCCCCTCTCGTTGCTATGTCATCACCATGATCTTGCGTGTGCGTAGGAATTTTTTGAAATTACTACGTTCCCCAACATGCCTCTAGGGCATATTTCCTTCACCTAGGCCATCATAAGACGGCGAGGAATTCCCTCGATTCGGCCATCACTCTGGGTCAAGTCCAGATGACTGCACCAAGTTGCCCCATGGGGGACACCTTCGAAGCACTAGGCGCGGCTCCGATCAATATCGACGCTAGCGGAACCACGACCGCCCACAACATCCCACCAGCCATAGGGCCCTCGGCCCTTGGAGACGGTAACCGTGCCTCCCTTCGCACCTCCGGCTCCCGCCCCAATTGGGCAGCATCCCAACAACTTCAATATCCTCAGCTTTAACTGCATAAATCTACATGATCGTCAGCTGTATCTTGGATCCAGATCACTGTAGGCCCGACCATTAAGCTCAAATATCATCCATCCTCGGTTGTCTTTAACCACTGTCCACTAGCATCCTCTGCTTGCTCACACACCAGACATCGACCTGACCAGTGAATCGACCAATCATAGTGCTAGTCAACAATAATGGCTAGATTCCGATCTTTGTAGTCTACGACTCTCCTGCTAGTCTTTTCATGCTTCTGCTCTCTAGGTAGCGGGATCGGGACTGTCTTGGCAGCATGGTGGACGCGATAACTGTGGTAGCTCATCACTGCCCCGCCTCATAGCCACTGATCTTTCGGGTACTTGGTGGTTTTCTTTTTCCTCATTTTATTTGGGCATGTTTGTTTTGTTGCCCCAACGGACTTATTTTTACTTGCTTGCATTTGCAGTTGTTGTATGGACTTGGTGGTTGCTTTATTTTCAAAAATGGGACAAAAGCCTATTTTGAGATAAACTATAGGCCCTTGCTTGCCGGATTTGGGCAGTTAGAAGAAATAATGTATCCACGGTGTTCTTGTTTTCCTTTTTAAAAGCGAAACAACACATTTTTCTACAACAATTGATTTTACTTGACTCAAAATAAGACATCAATGGATAGAAATGTAATAAGCATGTGTCTGGGCTCCGTATAATTAGAATGCACACAATTAATATCAATGCATATACAAGAAAAATATGCCAACAAAGCAGAGCAAAGAAATACAAGACCAAAGATATGTGTAGGTAAGAAAAGGGAAAAGAAAGAAGCAATGAAAACAATGGCCGACAAACTATAATATCAACCATATACACACAAACAATCTCTTGACATCACAAGGACAACAAGAAAGGTTAGGTGTCAAAAAAACAACAAGAAAGGTTCTCCAGTAGCAACACCTTTAGGAAGGGAACAACACTCAAACACCACTATCATCAAATCCAACCACCGAAGGCTAGATTCTAAGTTTTCACCCTGAAGACAGGTCCGAGCATATTCAAGAAATGCCTTCAACAAAGTAATAACAAAAATACATTGCCATTCACAGAGGAGCGCCATTATTGGGATGCAGTAAGACACTGAGTGTACCTCCAGACAGGATTATGACCACTAACTCACTAGACACCGTTAGTTGGGCTAGAAATCTCCGCATCGCTGTACAACCATACACTTTATCTTTTAAGTTGTCATCCATAGGTTGCATCTCACTGTCGAAATCTATAAGAATGGATCCGTGACTTCCCGTACATCACTTTCATCAGCTAGTATAGGGGCTTAGTCCGACTACTGGTCTCTAGCAGGTAGCAAAAATGAGGCGAAGGGAGGATGAGGAGGCAGAAGGCGACAACAACTAGGAAGGGAGATCGGGGCTAGAGGCAGCGTCTGTTAGGTTAGCACGTCCAAAGTGGAAGAGAACTAGACCGCGCTAAGAAAGAACATTGAATAGCTGCTCTTTAAGTTCAAAAGAGTTCAGAATATAGCGGTGGTTGTTGTGGTGGTGGTGGTCGCGACGGTGTTGCTGTGGTGGTCAGCGGCTATGACCAGGGGGCGTTGAGTGTCTAGGCACAATGGATTGTGGGATCCCGCGCCAAAGTGAGATCGACCTCGCTTTCTTGATCCAGCAAGAGGGGCGAAGTAGTAGATGAGTTCCAGCCGCACGACGACGTGATGATGGTGGTGGTGAAGTTATTTCCGCAGGGCTTCACCAAGCACAATGATTTCAGACGGAGGATCAACTAGAGGTAGAAGGGGCTCCGACACACGGCTTGGGAATCGTGGTGTGTGGCGCCCCCTCCCCTCCTCTCATATATATAGGTGGAGGGGGCAGGGAAGACAGTCCTAGGCGCACCCAAGGGGGCCGGCGGCCGCCCTAGGGCACCTGCCCTAGGCGCGCGCCCTTCCTTCTTAGGGGTGGAGGAGATGGCAGGAGGGGGGCCGGCGGCTCCCTACCTTAGGCGCCCCCCTTTCCTTCCCTTGGGCCGGCGGCCAAGAGGTGGAGGCGCACTAGCCCCATGTGGGTTGGTGTGCTCTCCCTCGTTGGCCTGTTTGGCCCAATAACTCCCCGTGGCCTTCCGGAACCCCTTCCGGTGATCCGATAATATCCGATGCATTCTGAAACTCTTCCGGAGACCAAATACTATCATCCTATATGTCAATATTTACCTCCGGACCATTACAGAGCTCCTCGTCATATCTGTGATCTCATTCAGGACTTCGAACAACATTCGTTCAACAAGATACATAACTCATATAGTAATATATTGTCAACAAACATTAAGCGTGTAGACCCTAGGGGTTCGACAATGATGTAGACATGACCGAGACGCTTCTCCAGTCAATGACCAATAGCGGGACCTAGATGCCCATGTTGGTTCCTACATATTCTACGGAGATCTTTATCGGTCAATCCTTTATGACAACATGCGTAGTTCCCTTTGTCTGTCGGTATGTTACTTGCCCAAGATTCGATCGTCGGTATCTCCATACCTAGTCCAATCTCATCACCGGTGATACATCCATTTTGCATCATGTTTTGCTACTGTTATTTATAATGTTTTTATGCATAATAATGCTTTTGGGAGTAATTCTAATGCCTTTTCTCTCATAATATGCAAGGTTTACACAAAGAGGAAGAATACCGACAGCTGGAATTCTAGACCTGAAAAAGCACGTCAAAGCTACCTATTCTGCACAACTCCAAATAAGATGAAACTTCACGGAGATTTTTTATGGATTATTTAAGAATTATTGGAGCAAATAGCTACCAGAGGGGTGATAATCCCCAAGTGCAGGGAATCATCGTAGCAATTTCCAAAGGTGGAAGTGATAAGTATGGAGTGTCGAACCCACAAGGAGCTAAAGGTAAGATCAATATTCTCTCAAGTCCTATTTGCCACTGATACGACTCTACGTACACCGAACGTTTGCTTCCAACTAGATACGAGAAATAAAACTATGTTGTGGGTATGAAGAGGATAACTTTGCATGATATCGCAGAGCTAAAATATAAAAGTAGGTACTGTTATCATAAAGTTAGAATATATTACTAAATATTATAAATAACGAGTGTGGAATAATGATGGATCGGTGTGCGGAATTATCCTAGAAATTGTTAACAAGACTGGTAGTCGTCATTGCAATTTCATATGAGGGAGAGGCATAAGCTAACATACTTTCTCTTCTTGGATCATATGCACTTATGATTGGAACTCTAGCAAGCATCCGCGACTACTAAAGATCATTAAGGTAAAACCCAAACATAGCATTAAAGCATCAAGTCCCCTTTATCCCATACGCAACAACCCCGTTACTCGGGTTTACGCTTCTGTCACTCAAGCAACCCACTATAAGCGAATCATGAATGTATTGCAACACCCTACAGCGGGAATCCCTCACACTTGCGCAACACGGATGGCACAATAGGACAGCACCAAAATAAAACATACAACTCGTACCAATCTAGATCATCAATCAACCCAAAGACAAAAGATATCTACTCAAAACATCATAGGATGGCAACACATCATTGGATCATAATATGTGGCATAAAGCACCATGTTCAAGTAGGGATTACATCGGGGTGCGGGAGAGTGGACCGCGTAAAAGAGATGATGATGGTGATGATGATGGTGATGTTGATGAAGACGATCACCACGGCGATGATTCCCCTCCCGATGGCACTCCGGCGCCACCGAGAGAGAGGAGGAGAGGTCCTCCCCCTTGTGCTTCCTCCTCCATGGCCTCCCCCTAGATGGGGAGATGTTCTTCCTCTGGTCCTTGGCATTCATGGCGATGATGGCCCCTCCGGGATCCTCCTCCTGGCCTTCGGTGATGATGGCCCCCTCCGGCAGGGTGCCAGAGAGGGCCTAGATTGATTTATCGTGGCTACAGAGGCTTGCGGCGATGGAACTTCCGATCTAGGTTATTTCCCGAAGGTTTCTGTATTTATAGGAGAGGTTGGCGTTGATTTCAAGTCAGGGGGGTCTCTGGGCTGTCCACGAGGCAGGGGGCGTGCCCCCCACCCTCGTGGGCAGCCCAGGACTCTTCTGGCCCAACTCTTGCACTCCAGGGGCTTCTTTTGGTCCATAAAAATTCATCAAAAATTGGCACGTCAATTGGACTCCGTTTGGTATTCCTTTTCTGTAAAACTCAAAAACAAGGAGAAAACAGAAACTGGCACTGGGCTCTAGGTTAATAGGTTAGTCCCAAAAATCATATACAATAGCATATAAATGCATATAAAACATCCTACATGGATAATATAATAGCATGAATACTTCATAAATTATAGATACGATGGAGATGTATCAAGGGGGCCCACCAGGTGGGCACAACCCACCTGGGCGCACCTAGGCGGGTTGTGCCCTCCTCGGCCCACCTCCGATGCCCCTCTTCTGGTATATAAGTCAGTTTGACCTAACAAAAACAAGTAGAAGACTTTCGGGAAGAAGCGCTGCCATCTCGAGGCGGAACTTGGGCAGGAGCACTTTTGCCCTCCGACGGAGCGATTCCGCCGGGGGAACTTCCCTCCCAGAGGGGGAAATCATCGTCATCGTCATCACCAACAACTCTCTCATCTTTGGGAGGGCCATCTCCATGAACATCTTCAACAACACCATCTCCTCTCAAACCCTACTTCTTCAGTTGTGTTCAATCTTTGTACCAGAACCTTAGATTGTTGCTTGTGGGTGACTAGTAGTGTTGATTAAATCTTGTAGTTGAATACTATATGGTTTATTTGGTGGAAGATTATAAGTTCAGATCCATTATGCTATTTAATACCCCTCTGATCTTGAGTATGATTATCATTTGTGAATAGTTAATTTTGTTCTAGAGGTCACGGGAGAACTCATGTTGCAAGTAATCATGTGAACTTGATATGTGTTCGATATTTTGCTGATATGTATGTTGTGATACCCTTAGTGGTGTCATGTGAACGTCGACTACATGGCACTTCATCATACTTAGGCCTAAGGGAATGCATTGTGGAGTAGTTATTAGATGATGGGTTGCTAGAGTGACAGAAGCTTAAACCCTAGTTTATGCGCTACTTCGTAAGGGACCGATTTGGATCCAAAAGTTTAATGCTATGGTTAGATTTTATCTTAATACTTTTTTCGTACTTGCGGATGCTTGCGAGGGGGTTAATCATAAGTAGGAGGTTTGTTCAAGTACGAACAGCACCTAAGCATCAATCCACCCACATATCAAATTATCAAAGTACTGAACACAAATCAAACCAACATGATGAAAGTGATATGATAAAATTCCCATGTACCCTCAAGAACGCTTTGCTTATTATAAGAGATCGTTTTGGCCTGTCCTTTGCCTCAAAAGGATTGAGCTACCTTGCTGCACTTTTGTTACCGTTACCATTACTTACTTGTTACAAATTATCTTGCTATCAAACAACTTGTTCCCGACTATTTCAGTGCTTGCAGTTAATACCTTGCTGAAAAACGCTTGCCATTTCCTTCTGCTCCTCGTTGGGTTCAATACTCTTACTTATCAAAAGGACTAGGATTTATCCCCTATACTTGTAGGTCATCAAGGCTCTTTTCTGGCGCCGTTGCCGGGGAATGAAGCGCTCTTGGTAAGTGGAAGTCGATAGGACAAACTTATATAGCATGCTGAAATTTATTGTCACTTGTTACTATGGAGAATCATCCTTTGAGGAGTTTGTTCAGGGTATCTTCACCTCGACCGGAAGCACAATTAGTTTCCCATCAACATACTGCACCTACTGAAAATATTGGTTATGAAATTCCTTCGGGTACGATAGAACAACTGCTAGCTAATCCTTATGCAGGAGATGGGACTGAACATCCTGATATGCATTTGATATATGTGGATGAAATTTGTGGATTATTTAAGCTTGCAGGTTTGCCTGGAGATGAAGCTAAAAAGAAGGTTTTCCATTTATCTTAGAAGGGAAAATCGTTGGCATGGTACAGGCTATGTGATGATATTGGATCTTGGAACTGAAATCGATTGAAATTGAAATTTCACCAAAAAAATTTATCCTATGCATCTAGTTCATCGCGATCGGAATTATATATATAATTTTTGGCCTCATGAAGGAGAAAGTATCGCTTTAGCCCTGGGGAGGCTTAAGTCAATGTCATATTCATGCGCCAATCATGAGCTCTCAAGAGAAATTATAATTTAGAATTTTTATGCTCGGCTTTCTCAGGATGATCGATCCATACTCGATACTTTTTGTACTGGTTCTTTTATGAAGAAGACTATCAAATTCATGTGGGATCTTTTAGAAAGAATTAAAAGCACTCTGAAGATTGAGAACTCGACGAAGGTAAAGAGTCAGGTATTAAGCTTAAATTTGACTGTGTTAATTTTTTAAAGAATACCAAGGTTGTTCAAAAGTTTAGCACTAAATATGGACTTGACTCTGAGATAGTAGCATAAATCTACACAATCGTCAGTTTAATCTTGGATCCAGATCACTGCAGCAGGCCTGACCATTAAGCCCAAATCAAATCCATCCTCTTCTCGCCTCCGTCTTTAACCACCGTGTCCACTGACATTCTTCGCTTGCTAACACACACATCCACCTGACCAGCGAATCGATCGCTTACAGTGCTAGTCATGGCCAGATTCCGATCTTTGTAGTCTGCAGCTCTCCTGCCAGTCTTCATGCTTCTTCTGCTACTGAGCTTGTCGCTGGTGTCGGCGGCAGCGAGCCG